>JABUQX010062977.1:0-27828 GCA_015478945.1 Trachelipus rathkii | reverse complement strand
ATTATTTATTATTATTTATGAGACTTAAGGAATCAAAAAAATTTTGATCGCTAAATATTTTTGGGAGATTTTACCCTCCTGTACAGCGCTTATATATATATTATTATATATATATAAAATATATATATATATATTATATTTCTATAATATATATATTAAATTATTATTATTTATATCTATATATATATATTTATATGATTTATAAATATATATATAATATCAGATGGAGAAGAGAGAGAGTGAGAGAGAAATTTTTAAAATAGTTTTTTCATTATTAGGTGGTGATTTATCTCCGGCAAAAATTTGCTCTAACGTTCATGTCATCGTCATCGGCAAAATTTCATAATCTTCCCATCATTAATTAGTTATTATATATATTATATATATATATTATTAATTAAACCTACACAACCCCCCAAACCTACCCTATTATATATATATATTATAGTATATATATAGCTATATATATATATATTATATATATATTATATATAATATATAATATTATATATAATAGTTGATATATATTCAGTATACAAGCACAGGCAGGCACAATTTTTTGCCTTTTCTTTTTTCTGTTTTGTCTAAAAGTACGATTACTATGAGGTTTCTTATGTATCTTTGCGCGCTGTTGGGGTGTGAATGCAAAATATCATATTTTGAATTTATCTCTTGAAAAAATTCAGTTTTTTGCCGTATTCATATAAAAAAAAATATCCAACCTATATTTTATTTTTTTCAATGTAAACACGGCCCCACGTTAAATACAAAATCGAGTAATTAAGATCATAACTATGCAGCACTCGCCCAATTATCGTTATGAAAATTTCGTTATTGAACGACAAAAAAAAAAAAAAAAAAAAAAAAAAAAATTAATTTTTAAAGAATTTTTTTTCATCATAATTTTATTTATACATTTGTTTTTTATTTGAAGTTGCTTAACAAAGCACTAGTGGAGAATTCCAATATGACTTTTTGGATTACGCAGCGAAAAAAACTCATAAGAAATAAATCAATAATGATAAATTTATTTGTTTTGCTGTGTAATATATATTAAAAATTAGTAATTGCCGGAGCCGAAGCAGCACCTTTTTTCTGCTCCGCTCCACCCAATACCCAGCAGCTTCGCAGTTCCAGCTCCACCCCTAAAAAAAAATACATTCGGTCCTGCTCAGGGTCAAACTGTCCTGAAACTACTATATATATACATATTTATTATATATATAATATATTTTATATATTGTATATATTATATATTAATATTATATAATATAAGTATATATATATATATATAAAATATATTAGAGATGGTGAACCGGGGGATTATTCAATAGGTTTTTTTTTCTTTCCGCGGGCGTATTGTTTTTTTTCGGAGATTCTCCATTTTAGTTACTTTTTTATTCGTATGGAAGAATTTTCCGAAATACGAAACGGGAATGATTTAATTTATTCGTAAAATTTGTAACCACACGTTAATACTAGAGTTACCACCTAGGATTTTTAAATCGCCCGTTAAATCCCAGTTTAGAATGCCGTTGTCTGTATATATATTATAGCTTTTGTGAAGTGAAGTACTTCGGTGAAATTTGCAGAGCATATTCAAACTAGGAAAATAATTATCCATAATGGCAAATACATATTTTATTAGTTCTAATCTGGATTACTTTTCCCGATCCGCAACTGCGTATTCAAAAGCAAAGGTAACTTTCTAGCATGAACATTATTCCCGAAAGCCTCACGAGGAGGGGAGTGGAAGAAAAGTTGAGGAGTGAAGTTACATCAGTGTCAGAAGAGACGAGTTCAGAGTTGATCATATTTACATTTGAAAGTTGAATGGCATATTGAAAAGAGAAGGATTAAAAAAGGAAAAAAAAAAAAACCCGATAAGACGGGAGATAGACGATCACCAACGCGCCGTGTTGTGCAAAAAGCCAAAGCAAGCAACTCGTGAAATGTTGGATTCAGAGAGGTCAGGACAAGAGAAGAAAGGAAAGCAAAATAGTAGGAATGGTCCAAGACGAACGATGTAAAAAACCATAAGAGAAGATAAGAGCCAAAATAGCGCGAAGAGAGGTGATTGTATTAGACTACCCTCCATATAAATTTTCACACGTCTAAGATATGCTGGGGCAAATTAGGAGATAGTTAACACTTAAGCATTACTATTATGTTGGATACCAAAAAAGAGACGATGGACATAATTAAGTATATTCTTCGTAATTGCGAAACATACGAAAAAGAAAATTATTGGGATGAAAAAAGAAGTCTATGTTTTTAAAAATTAAATTTATCACTTAAAAACCCGGCTAATTAATCGCACCATTAGTGTCAGCTAATCGTCTTTGTGAATATCAATTATTCTGGATATATATATAAATAATTGTAATATAAATAATCTAATGGTACGTATAAATATATTAGTTTAAATATTCTATATTAATATAATATTTATATTTAAATAATATAACTACTATATCTATATATATAGTATAATACTGTACTATAGATACTTGTTATATTCATCCATTATATTATAAGCCCACTAGAGAAAATTGACAGCAATTGATTCGTATGAAAAGGGAATTCTAACTAAGATTGAAAATTTAGGGAAATTGATTTAAGATATATAAATAGTATAGCAACCCCGTACCTTCTGTTTAGAGAGGTTAAATACAAGCACACAGTACAATGACCATATTCATCCTGATCAACCCTCAACACACTACAAATTTCACATACCTACACATCATATACAAACCCTGACTAAGCTATAACACAATCTACACCAACATTTATTTTTTAACACCACTATCATAGTCACAATTTGAATATATATATATAATATATTTATATATATATAATTATATATATAATGATATAATTAATATATATAATATAATATATATATAATAATTATATATTATATATATATATATATTAATTATATTATATATATATAATAAATATATAAATAATTAATATATGAATATATTATATATATACTATATATATTATAATCCAAGGTATCACCATATATATATACTGTAATTATATATATTTGATATATAACTCATAATTCGAGCATAATACTTATATATAGTATTAATATATTATATATAATAATTATATGATATTATATATATATATATATTAATTAAATTATATATATATATTATAATTATAATGTTTTATATTGATAATAATAATTAATACATTATTAATATATAAACGTATATATATATATTATATATATATATATTATATAATAATATTATTATTTATAGATAATAATAATAATGTACAAATTAATACTTATTAATTTTAATATATATCATATATATATATATATATATTTATAGTATATATAACTATAATAATATAATATATATCATATATTATATTATAATTATTAATATAATATATTAATATTAATATATACCATAATTATTATAAATATATTATAATATATATATATATATATTATATAATATATATAATTTAATATTTATTATATAATAATTGTACCACATAACTATATATATATAATATATTAATATATTAATATATATAATTATATATATATATATATATTAATATATTATAATGTTATTATATTAGCTAATATATTTATATATATATTATATATAATTACTTAATTCTAATATAACTATATATTATTATCTAATATATAGTTTTTATAATAAATCTATAAAATTTTGAATTTCTTGATTTTAAATAAAATATATGTACTCAACATGTCATAATATATGTCATAATATATAAAATACTCCTAGAGTAAAATAATTAAAAAATAATAATATAAAAAAATTACAAATTAGACAAAACACCGCCCATAGAATTATCAATAAATGGAAGAGGTAAAGCCACCGTCCCTTGCCTACCGCAATTTCCCCCTCAGAGTGCGCCTAATCGCCCCTGGTCAAGGACTTTCCAGAGAGTGGAGACTTAATAGTAGAGACGATATCGAAAATTGCAAGGGAAGCCAAGAGCCCCTCAGATATCACACAAAAACATATAACTGTAATGCTTGTCCCCTCTGTTGGACAAAAGAGACACAGGAAACTGTTTTTAGCCAAAGTGTTTTTCTCCTTAAAGATATTAACATTGAACTTTTGTTTGAGAGTTTATAAATGATTTTGCTTGCAAAGCTTGTATGCCAAGGTGTTCTGGAAAGGCCTACCCATAATTTTTTAATAAAATCTCTTTCCTTTTTCACCGTAAATTGAATTTGCTTCTTTTAATAGGATTTTCAACTGTACAATAATGACACTTATGTGCTTTTTACGGTTTCGACAATTTATATCATTTATTTAGTACCAGAAACGCGTGGTATATAAGAATACCCAGATGATACTCACCCTTTGTGAGCACATACATATACCAATATTCACAACAATGTTTTATCTAATGTATCTTTTAGAGAACCAGAAAGGCAACCTCTTGGAGTGTTTACGGGGCGACGCCTCCTACGTTGTGGAATAACGTGTTTCGTCGCAACCGAATGACAGCCCGTAGAATGTACAGAGTTCTTTCTTTGGAGGCACCTGCATAAGTCAGATCTTTGAAGACATGTATTGTTAATAAACTTTACTAGGATACACAAAAGAGAAATTGTGCATCACAACTCAAAATCCATCATATATCTGACATAGAAAAAGTGAGGAGAGTCATAGAAGGGTGACGTCTGAATAAAGTATTGAGGTGACTCAAGTATTTAATAAGCCTCTTAGAATTTATTTATAGTGCCTCAAAAATACTCATATTATATTATATTATAAGGGAGGTATTATAATAATATATATACTAATTTGAAACTCCAGTAGTTTTTACTAATTACAGGGGTGACGAATATCATTAAAGTATCCAGCTATATTATATAATGGAGTATTTCATGATACGCAGAATAGTGAAAAAATAAACTTATTAGCCAATTACTGAACAGATAAATTTTCCCAGTTATATACTTTTCTTTTGGAGTAGGCCATTTTAGCAACCAATGTGTATATTGAAATGCGTCATACTCCACATAGATAATATTCACTCTTAATGTTTTGTTTTAGCCCAAGATGTGTTTCTTATATGTATATACAGTGTGTCGAACAAAATATAGAGCACGCCGCACTTCTGCCACATGGGAGAAAGAGAATTAGGAAAGTTTGGAGTTCGTGTTATGGTTAAGAGAGTATTAACGTATGTTGGACTTTTAATTTGATAGGTATGAGTTGTGTTTTTTTTTCTAATAGTATCAAACGTGAATTTACCTGATTCAATGAATAGATGAACACTATTTAGACTGTTTATAATATCTCAACTGAGATAATTATATCATTCCCAACCAGATCCAAGGCCATTATATTAATTATAAATAATTCAGAAGCGTAGTAGCGAGAGGCAACTCTCAGATGACAAGCCTATGAGGCGAGAGCAACAAATTGGAATAAGTGATACTTTAGATGGTGATAACAAGAAATAGAAGAGTGGACTATCAATGGGACAATGATATGTGAACCCAGTATGAGTTCAAGATACGTTACAGGCTCTTAAGAAGGTATATTAATTGATCCATAGATGTCCTCGCGATTGTATGAAATAAGTTTTTCAATACTCTCATAAAAACAGAACCAACTGAGCAATACCACATGTTTAAATAAGCATAAAGAGAATAGATCAAAAAGAGTAATCTCAGTTGCTCACGCTGAAGCTATAAAACAACTCCATAGCTGTGCACCGCTGTCAGAGATGTTAAATCGATCTGAGAAGTCAAAAACTTAGACAAGAGTTAAGTACCAAAAGCGAAGCGATAACGAAATCACAAAGGAAAAGTAGAGTGCTTATGGGTGTTCTACTTTTTATCGCGTACGCAATATTTTAGCCAAACTCCTGTACATAATTTTAGATTGTATACAGCGCATACCACCAAGACTCACGTAAAAATGGTCTATGTAAGGTCAAGACAGAATTAGATTCTCTCAGTTGATTTATATGAAAGAGGAATTAAAAAGTTGACCAGTTGATCTCAAGCGTCGAAAGCCATACTGGACCATCTGATAAATATGTAAGAACGGGAATGAGAGTTCTATATAGGTGAGGAAAATGGAGAGAAGAAAGGAGAAGATATATCCAAAAAATTTATGAACGCAATTTATATCTCCGGAAAGTTGGTAAAGAAGGCAAAGCTAACGTCGGATCTAGTTAGAAGAATCAGAGCTCAAATGGGCATTTTTTAATAACATTCAAAATACTAAAGATTAAAAAGAAAATAATATTAAAAAAAATATTGAATACTATTGATAAGTCATATAGCTTTCAAAACGGGAAACAAAAAGCAACATTAAAAAGTGACAAATGTAAAATATTAAATTCATTTTAGTATTAAAACGCAATAAAAGAGAGTAAAACTGAAATTATTAAAACAAAATATTTAATGCTATCTATAATATTTTCATGAATGATGCCTGAAGTGTCTAGGTCAAATATTAGATTCAAAGTTCAGAACATATTATATAAAAAAGGAAATAAATCCACTATACGTGAAAACAAAGTACATAACCATCCCTAACCATATACAACTCTCTCTTCTGCTGTCTCTCATTCTTCTTTCCACAGCTTCCTCGGTACTGGTCTACATGGACTCTATGACTCTCTACTCAACTGAGAAGGCTCTTGCGTGCAACAATACGTCCGGTACCCACTCCTTCTTCCTTTTAAAAGGAAGGGGATTCCTTCTCTCTACTTTCCTTCTGCCAATGGGCTTTTCGTCCCCCTCTTACATCTACGAAAGTTTCATCTCTCCTTCTCCAACAATACTAGGGCGCTCAATAGTAGGTTATGTCCCAGGAAACTGAAGACAATGGACTTTTGGGACATTTTTCAATAAACACCTATTACATACGTCAAAAATATCCACAACCTGGAACAAAGGTGTGCTTTGATGTATAACAGCATTATATATATCGGTATTTATATATATTATAGGGTAATGACTATATATATATAGTATGTATATATTATATATATTCAATTATAACTATATATTATTATATATATTACATATATTATAAAAAATATAATTGGTTAATTAAGAGTGATAAAATTGCAATATAAAAATAATATTGATATATTAGAATAGATATATTTAGAATAATAGAAGCTAATATTAATAATTATAAGATATTACTATATTAATAACTAAATCATCCATAGCTTCCCTAGTCGCGTAAGGGGTATTTATGATAATTAATTAACATATTACTATATACAATATAAATAAATGTAGCTTTTACCTTTTACATATTCAGAGGGAGGATGGAAAAGTAAACTAATTAAGGAATTTAAAGGAACACGCAAGTAATTATACCCAGAAGTCAATTTTTTTAATTATGCAAATTAAATTATAAGAGTTTTTATAATAATTTTTTACTTATTATTTTATATTATATCTTATTATGTTTATTATATATTTTTTTACATATTATAATATATATAATATACATTAAAATTCTCACTATATATATAATCTATTATTATATATATATATTATATATTATATTTATAATAATATGAGTACACATCCATATATGTTAAACGTTCATTTACCAGATGCATGTTGAGAGACGAGGAGCGGGGCATGTAAGGTGCCATACCCCCACCTTAAGTGGAGCATGAAGCTCATTCAAAACTCCCTTGATTACCAGTGCGAAAAATACTGAAGGCATACAAATGCCTAACAATGCCAAAATAATAATATAAAACAATTTATGTAAGGTAATTAAATAGATTGTCAAATTAATTGTGTCACTACTTTGGAGTCTTGGGAGTTTTGTGTGGAAAACGCAGCACGCTCTTTAATTTTACTTCTCTCTCACAAGCCGAGAATGGAATACTTATTTTTAGACGCCGCGACCGGAATCGGTTGTGTCAGGCTTTGTGAGCAATTGTTATCTAAGCTCCCGGCTATGATGCAAACAATATAATTCTGTGGGAAAATGATGCTTTTCTTTCTATCTTTAAAACAGGATATATGTTTTCGTCATATTTACCTTCATGCATATTGTTGAGTCAGATTGACATTGCTGTGCTCTATCTATACTTCTTCTCTCTATTATATCCAAAATTAACTTTGTCTACTTCCCATCCTCATTCAATCTATAACGTTACCTTTCTGCCTCCATTCTTCGTCCTATCTCTCTACTAACTTCTTCTCTCTACTTCTACTTCATTCCTTCGTCTCTCTCTCCAATTAATTATTTGACTGTTCATTTATTAATAAACTTTTATGATACGCCAAGAGAATACCATTTTCAATAATTCACTATCGAATTTCAGTACCCATTACTTAATTTGAATTGGTCGTGTGAGTATGACCTCAGATCATAATCTGGCGACAGCCCATGTGACCTTACATCATTATTATTAATTAATTATAATTAAAAATACCCCTTCTGAACAGTGATCGAACCGGTATATTAAAAAAGATAAAATAGCAAAAAAAAAAAGTAACTGTGAATATTCAATACTATTATTAGTATGATTAAACAATCAATGAAATCTGATGAAAATAGAATGAAGCTAAATAATACTGTGAGAAATATATTCTCTGCTTCCCTTCGGGATGTTGATCAAAAATTAACTGTGTAATCGTGCTATTCATTAATAACTGTGTTGTATATCTGATTAAAAATTTTAATTTTTTCACAAATAATATCCCTTATTAAATTTATGCTACAGTATCGTAAAGAACTCTACAACATCTCATTAAAGATTTTATAATATATAAAAAATAAAATAGTAAAGATATACGAGACTATTTTATAGCTAAAAGCACCGCTCAAATAACAAACTTTGTTTTGTCCTAATCAAATTTTCGATAGCTAAAACATAAACTTAAGCTCTCGGCCCTAACGGACTTTAATAAATATGGCGATATATATAGAATTGGAAAAAACAAAGCAAAAGTTCGCTGTACTTATGTTTTTATCTCGATAGACCCACCATGGGGGCGAATTAAGAAAAACTGGCCCGCGTCTTAGCAGTAGGACCCGAAGGACCTAAGAAAACCACCTTTTCAAAAAAAAGGAATGCTCTCAAATTCTGTTGTTAACAAAGGGGGAAGACGTCCCCTCACTGAGAAAAATCTCGATCCAGTATCTATGCCTTTTCGTTAAGGCGGTTGGCCAAAGGTAACTCACTTATCTTACTGAGTGTCATCAGTAATGTTGAGACTTATTAGTATGTTACAGCTCCGTGACAAGAATCATAGACCCCAGAACATTAATTCGCCAATTATAACATATTAAGAGCATAAAAGTATACAAACTTGGACATTGGTGGTGTCCGTAAGCAAATACTCTCATCTCATATGCTCTTCTCTCTTTCTCTTCTTCCCACCTCAGCTTCCGCCTTTCTGCATGTGCTATCTGATCTATTCAGTCCTCAGTTGGTCTTCGTGCTGTCGCAACTCAACGCTCTTGGTATATTCTTCATACTTAACGGACATCTCTACTTCGAGAAAAGTGATCAGAGACTGAATCAAAGAGCTAGATCGCGATACTTTTAGCGCCTCTCACATGCTCCCGCTTATCTCACACTCACGTACTTTGTATTGATGCCTACATATATTACACTCAAATCGATAAAGACACACTCGATTGAAGCGATAGAGGATGAGAAAGAACTGAATATAATGAATAAGTGTATATGGTAACTATAGTTATGGAAAGAACATTTGAAAATATGATACCAAGTTTGCATGAGAATCATGTTATGTTTCAATGTGTTAGGTGAGGTGTGTATGCTATAAGTGGGGTTTGCATTGACTTACATGGAGCAGCTTTCCTACTATTGATCATATATCTCTACGTGTGAAAGATAGGTGTATGGTCGGTATAAAGAACTTGATAATTTATCATCGTAGAAAACAAATCCGAATTATCGCATACTCATACGAGCTCTTATAATTTAAATGAGATGCCGCCTCAGTATACTACAGATAGATTACTGGTATTCCTTATTATAGCTCAGATATGACTATTCATATTAAACTTGATAAGGTGGGTCAGTAACGATACTCATTTTCTCTAATGAATAACTATGTACATAAAAAATTTTACTACAACCGATGAGCCCCTAATATGGGAGAGATCCTCCATAACTTGATAGGGAAATAATGTGAATCAGCGTCAGAAGAATAAATAACTACAATTCGAACCATTTATAATACCGCTCACGAAGAAAACTCCTAACTGTGACTGACACTAGAAATGGGGAGCGGAGGACTCAGCAGTAGATACCTGGTAACTAAATTTACTAATAAATAACATATTTGGATATTACAGCCAAGTAAGCGTGGCTTGAGACGCTCATAAAGCAGCTAGCTGACAGAGACATACCACCTTATCATCACTACTGGCTGGGCAGCTAACCTGCAGACAGCTCTATACGTATAATAGGTACTCAAGCAACATTTAAAGGAGGTTGATAGTAGAATCAGCCGAGACGTAGAATGAAACTATGCGTTCACAACAGCAATAAATGATGCTTTATAATAATGTCTGTTTCTATCATAAGCATTGGCTCAAAGCTTACAAATGTGAATCTGAAGAATGCTCTGTATACTCTAGATTATACCCTACAGAGCGGGGGGGCTGCTTGCCAACCCCAATCTAACACATATACTCACACTACCACTCAGGGAAACTGAAATCTGGGTCATCATCTCATCTAGATGGCCGCGACAAGAAAAGTAGATCGATAGAGGGTTAGTTACTGATCAACTCTCTCTCACTATATTTAAAATAAATATTCATTGAATAAGACATTATATCTATGTATAAATGCTGAAACCGGCTATGGTGGAATGTTGTATATAATTATTAAAACTATGCTGAAAATAATTATCAGTGCTAATTAAAATATATATAGTGCTCATATTAAATAATTTTATTATATTTAAATTCAATAATATATAATAATATAAATAATAAAATGAGTTATTGATTTGATGAATCTATGTTTATATATTTATGATATAATACTCTCATCATAATAATTAATTAATTGTTATTAATTATTAATATACTGAAATGATTAGATATACATATACTTACATATAATATTTCTAAATTGTCTAGATTACTATTAATTATTAATATTCATATTCATATTGTGATATGGTTTGAATTATGACACTCTAAAATGCTCACTCTATGATTTCAATGTTACATAAACTATGATAGTGTAATAAATATGATAAATTAAAATAATAATGGATATCTCAAATCAAATTGCCATAGCCCAAATATTAAATAATAAAAGTATGAGAGAGATTTATAATCAGTATTATGTAACTCTAATTCTAATATGCATGTCGGTTATACTTTCTTTAATAATTATTTGAGTAATGGATATGAGAATGATCGGAAGGTATTATCATCGAGCTCAGAATGCGAAGCTTTGGGAGAGACGGGTGATATATGTTTGAATTCTAATTTGTGCAGAGAACCAATTATCTCAGCCGTTCAAGAAAAAACAAATAGCACTCCTCTCTCTAAAGGTGATGTATCTGGCTCTAAGTTATATAAAGTATTGAATAGAATTGATAAAAAATTTTATATATTAGATTCTGGCTCGGAAATCGATCTGATTAGGGCTAGCCCCATTCATAGGTCGAAACGACCAATGGGCCACATTTTAGCCGCCAATGGCACCAAAATAAATGTTTATGATTATATTCATATAGATTTAGACATTGGTTTGAATAAAATATATAAACACAAATTGTATATAGCAGATGTAAAACTAAACATATTAGGTATTACTTTTTTGAAACATTTTGGGTTTGGTATCGATTTTAAGAACGATGTACTCATTGATCCTAATACCAACCATACCGTATTATTAAGGAACGATCATTCTATATCCTCTTTAAAAATAAATTCACTCTCCCATGATCTTTCGCATGAACCTCCCCTCAAAACTCTCACCCTTGCCTTTTAGCCCACTCTTCCTCTTAATGATATTTAAATATATAAACATTGTTCTTTAAACCCATATTTACAGAGTGAGAATGTTCATTGGAAGATAAACAACGAAAAATGGAATGAAATATTTTCTAAGTATGGGGGACAAGAAATGGGGGATAAGAGAGAAGGAAGTGAACTGGAGACAGAATTGGGGGGAGGGAAAAAAGTGGGAGATATACCCGAAACGATATTGAGGGAGTTGGCCTGTGCATACCCATACAAGCCGACCATAAAAGGCTCGCCTATAAGGTTACCTGGCCGTAGGATTCCACACAAACTTTACGATGCTACAAAGAAGGAATTAAATCAATTAGTCGCGGCAGGTGTGTTGAAAAGAGCAAATGCCACTTGGTCAGCACCGTTTAGTGTTTTAGATAAAGGGGGGGGGAGAGTTAGACTAGTGACAGATTTTAGAGAACTTAACAAAAGAACAGAGGTGGATATATTCGGTCTCCCAAATATTTACGATGCTATTTTCGCACTCAAAGGTGCTCGGTATTTCAGCAAGGTAGATTTGACGAACGGCTTTTATAACCTGCCATTGCATCCTGATTGCCAGAAGTACTTTGCAATCACGAGTAATCTGGGAACGTTCTTATACACCTCTCTGCCAATGGGCTTTATAAACTCACCGGCAGCATTTCAAAGAATGGTTAATATATTATTGTCTGACTTAAAAAACTGTCACGTATACATAGACGATATTTTACTGTTCACAGAAACAGCTGAAGAGCATGAAAGACTTGTTGAAACTGTTTTAAAAAGATTAAACTATTTATTTATCAGTGTTAATGAAAAAAAGAGTAGATTTGGAGTATCAGAATTAGAATATTTAGGCTTCATAATAAGCGCTGAAGGTGTTAGAGCGAATCCAGAGAAAGTTGCAGAGATAGTAACTTATAAAAAACCGCATACTATTAGGGAGATGAGAGGATTAATTGGAAAACTTTCGTTTTACAGAATAATGCTACCTTGCCTAGCAGATTTAATGGGTCCATTAACTGACTATTTAAAGGGTAAAGCGTACTCCAGAAAGAAAATATTTTGGAATGAAAAGTCGGAGAAGGCTTTTAGCGCTGTTCAAAACGCTATAAAAAACTCCTGCCTATTAGCCTACCCCGGTACTTCAACCCCCACAAAAATATTTATTCATGCCTCTTCAAACGCTTTATCCGGAGTTATTCTTGGAGATGACCAAGAAAGCCGACCCTATGCTTTCTTTTCCTCCACCCAGTCGGCTATTGAAAAAAGATATGATGAGATAAATAAACAACTGTTAATACTTACAAAAATGTTTAATAAGTTCGGATATTTATTGAGTGGAAGAAAGATCACTGTATTCACTCATATAAAAGAATTAATTACTTTATATAACAAAACCAATGATGTTTTAAACCAAAACGCCAAACAAGTCCGTCAACTTACTTTATTAAGCTCTTATAATGTTCTGTTTAAATTAATTACTCTAAAAAACAACCCGCTCAATGAATATATCATTAAAAATAATCCAAATTTCCAAATAGCGGACGAACAAACAAACAAAAAAGAGAGTGAAGAAACACTCGACAAAGGTGCATTCATAGGCCATTTAAATTTTACAAATAATACTATAAGGGAAGGCCATAAAAATAGTTGCCGTAAAGTTGTAGAAAATAGTATACAACCCACGCAGACCTTTAACCAACCGCATATGTTACCCGAGACACGTGTCGCTTTAGAAAGGAATTTACTATCCAGGTATGAAAGAGAAAAGGAAAAGGATGATAAAAGAGAGAATAGAGAAATATTAGAAGAATTAACAGTAAATTTGATTTCAGAATGCAATAAACGAAATAAGCTAGTGATAGATAGATTCTTAAAAAGTATTGATTACAAAAACATAAGCGAAAAGCAAAAAGAAGATACATTTATAAAGTCATTAATCAATAACCGAGAAAAAAGTGGGTTGAAAATGGTCGAACAGCAATTCTGGTTTAATAAAGAAATTTTAAAGATTTTTGTGGATGTATCAATGGGGTATTCGCGTGTCATTTTGCCCGAGACCTGTATACCGGAAGTGGTAAGGACGTTGCACTTGCAAGGGTTAAGAGAACGGAAATTGCAGTAAAGGCAGAGTTTGTATTTGCAAGAATGCACACACGAATTAAGGAGATAGTTAGGGCTTGTAATGAATGTCAAATAAGTAAAAGCGCACGCACTATTAGTCCTAATTATGGCCAGTTCAAAGAGGTGACCTATAAGTTCGAAATGTTGCAAATTGACATTCTTAAGATGACCCCCTGCCGGGGGTATAAATATTTGTTTACTGCCATCGATAGGTACAGTAGTTATCTTTTTGCCATCCCTTTAAAGGAGATGAATGCTGAAAGCGTCATTAAAGTATTATTGTATGAGATTCTACCTTTCACTGGAGTGCCTGACAAAATCCTCAGTGACAATGGAGGATGCTTTAAAGCCCACCTGTTTGAAGAGGTCTGTAAGATGATTGGGGCAGAACATATCTGCACCACAGTGGGAAGCCCACAAGTCAACGGAAATCTTGAAAATAGGCATCGAGTTTTATTAGCCAGCCTTCGTTGCATGTTAAGCGAAAATGAGTTCAAACATCACGATTGGGTATCAGTCTTACCGTTTGCGCTTTTTGCAATAAGAACGGCTCCTCTAACAGAAAATGGGATTACAGCTTCTCAGGTGCTTTTTGGCCAAAACGTGAATATACCTGGGAGATTAGTAGAGTCAGAGAGACCTGGAGAAGCTATGTGTTATGATAAATATTTAAACAAGTTAGCAGGGTTGTTTGCTCAGCCGTTGGCACCGAGAGCCACTTTGAAGAACCGATCAGTGTTCGTTCCTAAAAATTTGAAGGAAACAAAGCTAGTTCTTGTAAGAAACAAACAATATAATTTAGGCAAGCTAGAAGCAAAGTATAAAGGGCCTTATAAGGTATTGCGCTTCACTAATAATACAGTTTATATCTTAAAAAATGGTCAGCCTGTAGCAGAGAATTTAAGAAACATAAAGATCTATTACCATTTAGCGGAGGCCGATCAGAGTAGAAAATAGCAATTAATTAAATATAATAAAAATGAGAAACTGGTGAACTCATAACTCACTCTGTGTTTATGTTTTCCCCAGGGTTCTATTTTGCAGGTTATGTAATTAGAAATTTTGCAAGTGCAAAGATTGTGTACACAAATTATTGAATAATAATATTTAGTAGTTGTAATTTACCCTCCTCAAGTAGTTTTCCACCTATCTTCCTTCCTCTATCCTTGAGATTGTTTGTAATAGAATTAAGGAAGGCATTCTGTGTGGCTAACTATCAAACATATTGAAATTATCTCAAATGGAAGCTCTCTTCCATTTGCTGTTCCAATTTGTTTGAGCTATACTCCAGGGACACCACTTTGATCTGGTAAACGTTCGTTTACCCGATGCAAAACTAAGGAGAGAGGGAGGGGCACCTAGGTGCTATACTTCCCCTATATAAGTAGGGGAATAAAAAGCTCTCAAACTCCTTGAATTACAAGTGGAAAAATACTGGAGGCATACGAATGCCTAACAATGCCAACTTTTTAGGGTTAAAGATTCAAAACTTGTAACGGATTGGGGAGAGCTTGTGGAAGCCGCCTTGAGAGCCCCAGCCGAAAGGATTATTATTTTAGACGCCGGACGAATCGGTTGTGTCAGATAGCATAGGGCCAAAGAAAAGCCGGCAGTTTGCCGTGTCATTATTATTATGTCAAATTAACTTTGTCTATTCCATAATTAAGTACTTTCTGCCCATTGTGATTACAAAATTGATTATATCATCTGTCATATTATTATTTCACGTGCACAATTAATAAACTTCAAAAGCAGAAAAAACCTTTTCACTTCATCATCCAATTTTAATACCATTTTAATTGGAGTCTGAGTATCAACTTTAGATCATATATATATATATATATACATATATATATATAAGAAATAGTATATATATATATATATATATATATATATATATATATATATATATATATTATATATATATATATATATATATATATATATATATATATATATATATATATATATATGGTCATGTCCTGAAAGTAATACAGATGTAACTAAAAAACTATAATAGCTACAAGAAAATAAATAAATATTTATATTAATCTCTAGGAAACATTTTTATTGTTGCAACTTGATTAAAATTATAACGATGCTTAAGAATATTAAAAATTGAAAAATATTGGAAAATTCGATATTTAATGTTTTTGAGAAGTACGAGGTAAGGAGGAACTAAGTTTCTTCCGAATGGCTGCCAAGCTTGCCAAATGTTTGACTTAATCCAAACATATTCCTGGCAGGTCCACAAAGATGGACAGAGTCGGGGTTTCTCGGCCTACTGGGGACGTCCCACCGTCGGCTCGAACCCCCTAAAAAGAAAATAAAAAAATAACATATTCCGTATACAATAAAAAAACAAAATTTGAGAACTATTATTCTCTGTATTTGTCGGTAGAAAATGGAACTTACCTAGAGCGTATTGCCAGACCTAAGATGATACTAATATCTAGGGTGTTTTTAATAAGGGCGTGCAAAGCATCTTTTTATTGTCTAGCATTGAAATTGTTGCTGAAACTAAAATGTTATTTATTTTCCTGTAGCTGTTATAGTTTTTTAGTTACATGCATGTTGCTTTCGGAAAAGGGCCCATATATATATATATATATATATACATATATATATATATTATTAATATATGTATATATATATATAGATATGCATATATATATATATATATATATATACATATATATATATATATATATTATACATATATGGTCATGTTTATATCTCACAAAAACATATATTCAAAAACTACACGTTGTTGTAAAACGGAAGTCACACAGGAATGCTGGTTCCTCTAGTACGGAAAATAAAAAAAATAAAAATTATATCTCGCACCAGAGCACATAGCAAATACATTTAAATCCTGTAAATTTCACATAGGAAACAAATAAAAAATAAAATAAAATTAGTGTTAATAATTATATAATAGAGATTTATATACCATTTAGTAGACCTTTCATTGGTTTCTCGTTAAAATAAATAGTTCTCGTTAAAATAAATAGACGTTTATTAAATTTTGTTTTTTTTTTCACTAAAGAATAATTCTATAAATACCGTCTGATGGCAGATCAAGTCCTCATTTCCTGGGAACGCCGGTAGGACTATCTTCTCTGAGTCCCGAACCTGCTCTTTATATTTGGGTGTTTGGGGTTCTCCGCCTTTACGGTAAGGGAAATCGTCCCCCCCTGTGTTCCCGTCGGCTCGAGCCCCTAAAGTGTGCCGTATAAAGCATTTTCCTATGTGAAATTTTACCAGATTCAAAAATGTATTCCTTTTCGCTGCAGCTATTGTAGTTTTTGTAGATATAATTTTTTTTTTTTTTTTTATTTTTTTTTTTACATTTTCAGCACTAAAATTGGTTTGACCAGCATTCCACCAATGTATTCCGTTTTTACTGTAACATTAATAGTTTTTAAGATATGACGGATATACTAAACGTCACTGTATATATATATATATATATATATATATATTATATATATATATATATATTATATATTATATATATATATATATATACATTATATATATATATATTATATATATATTATATTATTATTATATATATATATATTATTATATATATATATTATTATATATATATATATATATATATATATATATAGTGTTACTACATATACACAGAGGCGGGGCACCATCCGTTACTCAAGTCAATTCAAGCTACTAACGGAACCATTTTTTTGAGAATGGAGTTAACGCAACCGTTATTTTTTCTTCTGCGGCACGCACCAAAAGTTCCGTTATTTTTTCCTCCGTTACTTTTTAGTCCGTTACATTTTGTTCGACTTTCTTTGAATGTTGATAGCCAATTGACCATCCATCAAGATAGTAATCCCTTTTATATATATATATATATATATATAATATATATATATATATATATATATATATATATATATATATATATATATATATATATATATATATATATATATATATATATATATATATATATATATATATATATATATATATATATATATATATATATATATATATATATATATATATATATATATAAATCTTGCATTAAATAGAATAGATGGTGCTTTCTGCAACTGATGAAAGTTCAGGAATGGGACTAGAGGTGGTGGCGGGGAACATCTCCTTTGAAAATCGTATAACATTAAGCAGTTATGAAGAGGCGATAGTGAAATGTGTTTGGGGTTTGATGAAAAAACTATTATGTATTTTGGAAATGAGGTCATTAGTAAGGAGGAGGCAATGGGTAGAGCGAGAAGTTGAAGAAATGGTAAATCTGCATGGTATACGAAATTACCAGAAATGATCAAGAATGAAGGAGGCATGTTTACTGATTGGATTGGAAGTTGCAAATGTTGCTTATGGAGGGTAATACAGAGGGATTGAAGGGAGTGATAATGAAAGTACCCTTTATATAAGGGTGAGATAAGAGTAACTGTAAGAATTATAGGGAATTAGTTTATTGAGTGTAGTAGGGAAGATATATACTTATGGTATTTTGGTCAAAAGAGTACGTCGAGTGACTGAAGGACCGATTGTAGTGAATGTAAGGTGTTTAGAAGTGGTAGGAGATGTGTGGATCAAATCTTTTACTGAAACAAATGATTGAGAAAATGAGGGAGAAGTAGAATAAATTGTATTTAGGTTTTGACATGCAAGACAATGTAAGGATATGATTAATAGGGAAGTTCTGTATGGAAGAAGAAGATTGATATATGGTAAGTTGGTAGTGTTTCTGAACGGAACCGCAAGTACGAATGCATGCATGTATCAGGAACACCTGAAAATTCGAACATTGGGGAGGAATGAAGAGGTGATAGTGAATGTGTGGAAAAGATCGGCAAGAAGGAATATATTCTTGAGATGAGGTCATTAGTAAGGAGGAGGTATTGGGTAGAGTGAGAAAGAAGAATGGTAAATATGTAGGTATAGATGAAATTATCGGTGAAATGATCAAGAATGGAGGCGATATTGTTTAATTGATTTGGAAGTTGTGCAACAAAGTGTTTATGGAGGGCATACTCGAGGCATTGGTGGGGGAGCAGCAATAGTACCCTTAGATAATGGTAACTGTAAGAATTATATGGAAATTAGATTAAGTGCAGTAGGGAAGATATATACCGTATTTTGGTCGAAAAAGAGTGTCGAGTGACTGGGTGACTGATTTAAAGAACAAAGCTATGTTTAGAAGTGAGGATGTGTGGATCAAATCTTTACATTGAAACAAATATTTGAGAAAGAGTGAGTAGTTAAAGAAAATTGTATTTAGTTTGATACAATAGACGTAAGGATATGATTAGGGTTTCTATGTTTATGTTATTGGAGAGTATAGGGTTGGTGATAAGTTTCTCGACTGGAATCAAAAGTCCGTATGGCGATAGTGAAACGTGTGCAAGAATAAATGGAGTTGAAAGTGATTATTTTAATATTGACTATGGAGTGAGGCAGGGATGTGTTATGTCCTCTTGGTTATTCAATTTGTATATGGATGAGGTTATGAAAGAATTCGAGGTGGGGGTGAGAGGAGATGTTGTTAGAATATGGAGAATGGAAGAGAATAGAGGGTTGCTCTACCTATAATATGCGGATGATTTGGTTTTTGTGTGGTGAATCTGAAGAGAGCTTGAGGATTGGTAGAGAGATTTGGCAGGGGTGTGTAAAAGATGTTTGAAGGAAACGTATAGAGAGGTTGATTAGAGGAGAAGGTTCTCGGTGTGAAGTTAATGTTATGAAAGATAGCTGGAACAAGTGTGTGAGTTTAAATATTTGCATATATGTTGAAATGAAAAGGAAACAGATGATGCAGAGTGTAGTAGGAGAGTTGGGTGAAATGGTGGAAGCAGGGCTGGTGCAATCAAATCGTAGGTGGACAAGGACAAAGTTTGAAAGTGCTAGGGTCTTGCACGAGGTATGTTTTTAACAATAATGATAATGATGAAAATTTAATATACACAAACAAATTTACCCAAGATACCGTAATTAATGTCATGGTCAAAAGCTAAAAGTAACGGAGTAATGGAGTAACGGCGCTTCGTTACTTTTCATTTCAAAGAAACGGAATAACGATAACGGAACTACTTTTTTCCAGTAACGAGTAACGATAACGGAACTACTTTTTTGAGTAACGATGCCCACTTCGTATATATATAGAGAGCATATACATAATACATATATATATATATATATATATATATTCAGGATTTATGTATAATGAACATGTGTTTCAGTATGGGTTGTTAGATATCAACCTCCAACTCACAGTCAGTAAGCAAACGGTGCGAATCTTGAATGCTGACGTATTTTAAGTTTTAGGTTTAGGTTTATTGACTATCTTTACTGATTCTTATTCAGTATTTGAGGCTTTAAACAATACTTCTACAAAACAATATTTAATTTATAAGATCAAGAATCTTTTGTGTACATTGAATTGCAGAAAAATTTATTAATGTGGATTCCTGGGCATGTGAGTATTGACCAGCATGATGAGTTGATAAAGCGGCCAAAGAATCGCTGTTGGAATGCCAGTTGATATAAACATTTCTTTATCAGAATTCAGAAATGAAATATTTCGAATATGCAGCCAATTATGGGAAAGGCAGTGGAACAGGTGTAGGGGATGGCAACCAGCATTTAAATCATTGATTCAGGATTGGAGTTCTACATACAAGTTAAAGAGAAGGGAACAAGTAGTCTTATCATGTTTACCCCTTGGAGCACCTTTATATGAAAACCTACATTTATTTTGAAAAATCAAATTTGAAATTGTGTTCCATGTGTAATGTTAAAGTAAGTGTTCTGCATAAATTCATGACTTGCCCTCTATTTCAACAACAGCGCATATATTTGAGACTGAAGTGCCAAGAGTTGAAGTTAACATCATTTAAATTTTGATATAAATACTTTGCTCATTTATGTTTTCTGGGTATTATATGCTTCATTTTTTGAGGGAGAGTAAAAAAATATTCTCCACTATATAAAACTGCATAATTGGTTTGATTTTTTTTTTACAAGTGTAAATTTCTTTATAAGCCTACATTCCTGTTTTGAATACCTGTCTTATGATCTTACAACAGTAGTATTATTATTATTGTGATTGTGATTGATATATTATAATATAGTGATTAATAGTTGTTAATATATGACTCAATAATTATGGTATAAAGAAAAATGGCTTTGATAATTTTTAATGATAGATTTGGTGATTCAAAAAGTGTTTAATATAATTAAGTGAAAATTTTTTCCTCTATATACAAATGAATTAATTAACAGTTTTGTACCTGCCAATGTCCAAGTCGACAGTACATAAAACTTAGCAAAGTAAAGTATTTCTGGGCTCAAGTTTGCTTGAAGTGACAAATTCTTAAATCACAAAATCCCAGAATTTCCTTTCTTTTATTTCTTTTTTTTCTTTTTTTTTTTTTTCTTTTTTTTTTATTTTTTTCTTATATATATATATATATATATATATATATATATATATTATATATATATATATATATATATATATATTATATATATATATATATATATATATATATATATATACCGTATATATATATATATATATTTATATATATATATATATATATATATATATATATATATATATATATATATTTATAAAAATATTAATATATAGATATAAAAACAATATTAATATATATTATCTATAAATGTACAAATAAACATACAAATTGATATATATATATATTTATATTTGTAGATGTACAGAAAAAATTGCCAGAAAAAAATGTGCCTATAAAAAAAACTGCGTATATATATATATATATATATATATATATGTAGTAGCGACCTCATCAATAACAGATGTAATTGGGACCTGAACCTCGCCATTTAAGTGAAAATAAATTGACAAGGAACAAGGTTTTTTCTAGGGTTTCATGAAAGCCTGTAAGTAAAACTTCATTCACATAGTTCTTAATATACATATATGATATATATATATATATATATATATATATATATATATATATATATATATATATATATTATATATATATATATATATATATATATATTATGTGCACAACACTAACTATAAAAATACATACATAAATTTACACAATGTTTACCTTTAAATATATATTTAGTACATACAGTACATGATTTACAATTGAAAAGAAATAGAAATATAAAATTTGGGCACAAATATTTTTATTTTATGGATGCTGCACTTCTTCGTCTGACCTTACAAATAGGCGTTGAGAATTCTCATTCATCTAAGAATTTCCATAAATGAACTGCTTTATCGCTTGCAGATGGTGATAGTGGTAAGGTGGCCTTGTAGAATCTGGTCGATGGGAGCACTAGACGTTTCAGTGGAATAGACTGGTAAGTCCATTGTAAAGAACGATAACAAGAAGTTCTGTTTCTGGAGGCTCTTCATCGTAGCAGAAGTGTTTATAACATGCAATGGCATTTGTTAAGACAGTAATTAACTTTTTGATGGTCTTTTCAAAATTAGTAAACTTAGATCTTTCTAGTAGATGAGCTATTTTTAACTGCATTAAAAATTTTATTATAGTACAAGTTTGACAGAGCAGAAGCAAATAAGACTGGTAAGTGACAGTAACCTAATCGTATCATCGTAGGTTTATTCATAGCGCCTGTTCGTCCATGTTCTATGCTCTATCCGCACAAACACTGAGTAGTTAAGAGCGCCGTTATTGCGAAACGCCGTTAAACGAGTAGCCGTTATTGCGAGGTGCTACTATATATATATATATATATATATATATATATAGAGGAGATATATATAATATATATATATATATATATATATATATATATATATATATATATTATATATATATATATATATATATATACTGAGTTGGTGATTTTTTTATATTTTTTAAAAAAACTAAAAATTAATATTTGATTTTTTTGACTTTTTGATTTGATTTTTTGTTTTTTTCTGTGCACCTGTTTTGAATCATTATTTTTGATAAATGAAAATAATCCCAATTACACTAATTATTGTTAAAGAGTACTGCTTATTTAGTTTAATTAAGTTAGGAAAAATATATATACACTGTATAATATCTGAGTAACTAATTTATTTTTATTGAAAATAATTTGAAACTACATTGATGAATTTGCTTATTATATAGATGAAATATACTTATCATTAATCAGGTGATAACTAGTAATAATTATTAATTTAGAAAAATTATAAATTTGCCTAAAAATAAAAAAAATAAAAAAAATGATTTTTTTGATTTTTTGATTTCTTTGATTTTTTTTTTAGGCACAAATTGCCTTTTTATTATTATTATGATAAAATTAGTAAATAATCCTAATTATTACCTAATTAATAATAAGTTTAGTAAGTATAATTATTATTTAGTTTAATTTATTTAAATTATATATTATATATATATGGTGCATTCTCTGACAAATCATGCAAAATTTTTGCAAAGTTGCACCCGACCCCCTCCGATTTTAATGAAATTTGGTATACAAACTCATTTTGGCACAAAACTCACTCCCCTAAAATATTAGGTTCCAATTTTGAGTAGGGGCTGCAAAACAGCCCCCCCAATTTTGGGGGGTTCCGCGATACTCACTTCTTTCAAAGACTGATAACTTTGGTTCTACTTAATGCAGAATCAAAATTCAAAATGCATTTTAAAGGGAATTAATAGATCTATAAAAAAGGCATGAATAAAAAAATCTGTACAACAATTTTTAAAAAAGTTATAAGGTGTTAAAAAAAAAATTCCCCCCCACCCCCCCTTTTGTTGATCAATTTTTAAAAACCCAGTATCCTACTTATAAACTGAGAATTTCTTTTAACATATACAAACATAAAAAGTCTGCTTATTTGATTGGATAAACCTGCTTTTTAGCCTAAAAAAAAAGGGTTTCTATGTAAAAATTAAATTTTTTGAAATAATTTATAATTTTATTACAATTAACCTTCAGTACAACTTTAAATTGATATATATATATATATATATATATATATATATATATATATATATATATAGTATATATATATACATATATATATATATATATATATAATTGTCTGACTATAATTTGGAAGAAAGCTCTGCGTCAACATCCCGTTAATAAAACGGGAAGAATACTATATAATGTATGTAACCCAGAATTCAAGAAGTTAGCTATATATATGGCAAGAAGAGTGATTTCACTTTAGTTACTTTTTTGCAAAAGTTCTTTAGACTTTTGCAGTTCATCCATATCAAAGCTGTACATTATTTTTCTTCCTGGTGTTAGTTTTGGAGCCGCAAGTTTTTTAAGAATATTTTTCCTTTCAATCCACACTTTGTCATCAACATTTGGGAATATATACATACCTTGTTCTTCCTCCTTCAGAAAACTAATATAAAAATCATCAAAGTCCTCAGAGTAACTTTCAATAATACCAATGAATATATTGCCTTCAAAGTTGCAAGAAACATAGTGACTTATTATATCTGCTGCCTCCATGTTAAAATGAGAGTATTCATCACTTTCATGTATGTTTACTTCAGATATTTTAGCTTCTTTGTAAGATTTTGAATTTGATATCTGAAAAGCTTTCAAAGTTTCAGTGTTAATGGGGATAATTTTATGAAACCCTTGTGTTCCTTTCAATGTTACACATTTTTCAAACCTCTTCTTCAGTTTTTCTTCAGCTCTAAATACTTCTTCCTTTGTGATGTATATGCAGTTTATTCCTGGTATATATTCATTACAGTAGTAGAAAAAACTGTCTGCAGTTAGTATCTGATCCTTATATGGCCTTTGTAGGCTTGCCTTGGCAACAGTTCTCTTGATGACTCCACCAATTCCATCACAAACATTTTTCCCATGACCGGTTCCAAAGAAATTCCACTCACATAATATATTAAAGTCCGCAAAATGATGGCATAAATTGATAAAATTATATTTGTTTTTGTACTGTGCAGCACAGCCATCACTAAAATAATGAATTTTCTTAATGAATGCAAATTGTTCTTTAAGTTTTTCAATCAACTTAACTTGAAAGGCATATACCATGATGGTTGAATGTTTTAAGTAATCACTAATGCAACAAAAACTTTCATGTTGTAGAACACCATCTTTTTTATAATATACAACAAAAGGATGTATTGTAACTTGATCATTGACCCAGTGGAAAGCCTGACTGGCATCTTGTACAATAAAGGTATAGTTTTCTGAAAAATCACCAAGTATTATAACCTCATTATCAGGTAGGTTGCTTTTAAGTTCTTTAAGATAATTAGATTGAGCTTTTACGATAAAATGATGCCTTGTTAATTCATAAACTTTCTTGGCCAAAATTCTATGAAATCATCTTTATTTTGTACTGTTGTAATTAAATTTGATCTGTCTGTACTTACCCATTGTGAATATGTGACTGAATCTCTTGTGTTCATATTTTCAATCGTTTTTAAGTACTTTACTAATTCTTCTTTTTTAGGGCAATTTCTACAATATCTGAGCATGCAACCTGCATCATCATCATGACACACTGTTTTTCTTATTAGATCTTTATAAGTTAAATGCTTTACACCAATTGCAAACACCATTAATTTTGGATTTTGGTGGTGTATACACACACATACATTATGGGTCCCCTTTGCACCAGCCATAACACACCATTTGGGCCTTAATTTAGCAAATGTTGAAAATCCAATAAGATCAATACAGTTTTCCTTGTACTTTTCATATAGTTCTTTCAGATTCCCAAGTAATAACCTTTTCTGTTTGTGCTCTCGATTTCCATCTCTGTTTCTAATGCTTAAGAAGTCGCTTTTTCCTGGACATATTCTGCTAATATCATCATCTTCATAGAATGCAACAACTTTCTCTTTAACTTCTGCTGTTAAAAGCTTGCCCTTGTGATAAGTTTGAACTTCTGGCAGTATCCCATACATGCTTTTAATTGTGCGAGATTTATTAACCATGTATTTACTGACACCAAAATGTTTCATGGTTTCTTCTATTGTAAATGGTGAAAGAGTTAAAATTTGGATTCTTCTTCTATAATCTGCTGTCAAATATTCTTCTTTTAATTCTTCATAGATTTCTTCAAACCTATATATATATATATATATATATATATATATATATATAAATATATATATTATATATTTATTTATATATATATATATATATATATATATATATATATATATATATATATATATATATATACATACATATATATATATATATATATATATATATATATATATATATATATATATATATATATTATTATTATATTATATATATATATATATATATATATATATATATACAATAAAAAATTTCAGTCACTGGTTGTATAATGCAAGTAATTAATACTAGTTAATTTCAAAACAGTTAATAATTTTCACCTTTTCAGTCGTTCCAAGTCCTCATTTGATATGTTGCCTTGGTTTTCTTCCATTGTGTCCATGTTGTCAATAACTGAAGCTTCTTCAAATTTTCTTTTAAGAAGCCTCCGAGTGAATTTCGTAACACGTCAGTCGATACTGACCTTTGTTGTATGTCCTGGCATCCTTGAATTATATATTATATTATTATATATATATATATTATATATATATATATATATATTATATATATATACATATTATTATTATATATATATATATATTATACATATATACATATATATATATATATATTATATATATATGATATATATATATATATTTATATATATATATATATATATATATATATATATATATATATATATATATATATATATATATATATATATAGTATATATATATATATATATGTATATATATATATATATATATATATATATACATATATGCATACGGTATATATATATATAGATATATAGTATATATATATATATATATATATATATATATATATATATGATGTGTTATATATATATATATATATATTATATATATATATGTTAAGGCATTGTGATACTACATTTATTTTTATCCTTTGATAGCATGACAAATTTTGAAAAACTAGTACAAAAGATAATTCTCTTATGTAGAGAAAATGGTGAAATTCACAAGTTAAAATTGTTCATTATTCTTTCAAGCAATAAATTGTAAATAGTCTAAAACTATAGAACTTTACTTACGAAATTTTATAGGAGAAACTCCCAGTTCCTGTAGGCTTGCATTTAGGAAAGCTCGACTAACTTCTGGTTCTTTCTTATGTGGTGTCTGCGCATTTGTGTTATCTGGTTTAAGTACACATTCATTACTTGACGAACTTGACGTGTCTTCTTCAGCAGTAGGAACTTCAGCATTATTTTTCAACAGCCGCAGTTCATTTTCACAGTTTGTACAGATATGGTCTGTCATTTGTAAGTGCAGCTGAGTCATCATGGTTACTATCCATTGTTGTATGGGTCTCAAAGACTTTGTCACAACTTTTTTGTGTTTTAATAGAGGATTGCAGCACACCTCATGGTATCCTGACTTTCCTCTATTGCTCATAGTGTAAAAAAAACTTCTCTTAACATTTATTATACAATTAAAAAATTTTAAAGTTATATATATATATATATATATATATATATATATATATATATATATATATATATTGAAGCGGCGTACGAAAACGCTAAAAGCGTTTCTACGATAAATTGTATAACCAAACCCAACTGAACGAAGCATGTAAA
>JABUQX010062976.1:22500-38153 GCA_015478945.1 Trachelipus rathkii | reverse complement strand
TAGTAGAAAAGAATACCTAAAAAAATTACTCATGCTTCCATGGACAGATGCAAGAGACGGGCGCTACACTGATTACCCAGGCGGCGTCCCTTACCTCACTCACCCTTATAAGCCCTCCCCCCCCTCATCATATAAGTTATGCTTAATTTGAAAAATGTCTACTCGTCCTTTTAATAATAATCAGTTATCTACTGTATTTTTTTAAGTTTAATGTTTAAAAAATTTTAAAAGCCAATGTCGTCAACATTGAGGAATTTGAAATGACCAGAATCTTGTCCTGTTAGTTATTTATATCATATCCTAATTATTCAATTATCTATCTATTTTATTATTATTATTGATGTATTACTTATTATTATTACTTATAGTTTTATTATTATATTCCATTATTATTACTTACTTTATTAGTTTCTATAGGTAATAGAAACTGTGTCAAAATGTATTATCATATCAATTGTATTTTACTTATAATTATTTATTATATATTATTATTATTCTGATATGTATTATTATATTATTATTATTATTATATTATTATATTATTATATTATTATTAGTTTATTATTATGATTAATCAAGTCCAAATCAAAATATTTTATTCTCTCAATGTTTTTACAGATCACATCATTAAAATAACAATTCAATATAAAGGAAAAATACATCAAATGAAATGGGCTTTCGAGGGGGGCGTTTCTTCCTTTGAGCCACATGAAGCAATTAACAGTTTTCTACCTATTAAATTTTGATTAATTAAGCTATATTAAGATAATTAGATTTTTCGTAGCATCGTTAAAAACGCCATTCCTAATCCGAAAACGCCTCCAGTCTATACTTTCTTAGTGAATTAATAAATCAATATAATCAATAATAATAAATAATATCAATAATAAATGAATAATGATATAATGAATAATATAATAATGAATTAATAATAATTAATAATGAATATAAATAATAAATTAGTTAATATTTAAGTTTGCATAGTACTAATAATTATAATATTGATTAATAATATAAATAACTATAAAATAATAGTAAATAATTATAACCTATAAATACTAACCCCCCCCATAATATAATTTTGTTTTAATCTAAGCTGTCTATTTCTTAGTCAACTATCAATAAGTAGTGAGAGTAAGATACTAAAGGAAGATAGATAATATATAATAATAATAGTGAAATCAATCATATAAAAGCAG
Source organism: Trachelipus rathkii (assembly GCA_015478945.1). Taxonomy (NCBI): domain Eukaryota; kingdom Metazoa; phylum Arthropoda; class Malacostraca; order Isopoda; family Trachelipodidae; genus Trachelipus; species Trachelipus rathkii. The sequence continues at coordinate 36,954 of JABUQX010062976.1, read as the reverse complement.
CCTCTGAAGTAAACTAAAATTAATGTAATTAATAAATAGCACAACATCAATAAATCAATAATCAATAAATCGAATCAATAATAAATAATAATCATAATTCAATTAATAATAATAGTTGTCAATCAATAAATATAAAAATAATACATATATAAATATCAAGTCAATAACCGGCATGTCTTTGGATATATCCTACATAATATGAATCACTAAATAATAACAAATATGAGGTCACTAACACAGACCTACGGAGTCCATCGAACAGCAGCCCCACTAGGGACAATCTCCTCCACCCAATACCCTCCCTCCCTTCTCCTCTCAGGAAACTAATTACTTCTATTCGGCCTTACTGCCTCTCAGCCGCGCACATTCAACACCTCCTCGTTAACCCCACTTTGATTCCCGCGCCCTCGACTGAGGCTCGCTGAAACCTCTATACAACCGGGACACGGTTAGGAAGGCCGACCGGGGCCCGAAGGATGGGAACCATTCCTCCGAAGTGTTTTTGAACACCGCTTGAGCTGTTGCCTTCCCAGTGCTATCCCCCGGCCCCTCGCTCTTTCAACTATATTCTCTATGTGTTCAACATTACTTAAACACTTAGTTTCTAGATCCGAAAAGCACTCACGTTGTTCGCCCGGAAAAGACAAAGCGCCCACATGTTCCAACCTATTCTTCGGAGTTAAAAAAGGAAGCCGCTTGCTGATCTTCCAACTATCGCCCTATTACTCTTACTTGTATTCTATCTCCTAAGATCTTCTGAAAAACTCTCCTCAACTCTCATTCATTAAGATTCAGGTTCCTGGAAGCTTCATTCCATTCTACCCGATCGCACGTACGGCTTTCGGCGCTCGACGGTCTAACTGGCGATATACTTCCTAATGACTATATAATCTTATTTATTTGGGGTTTTCCGCGCCTTTGAGGAAGCCCAGCGGGGAGGACTTGATGGTGGCGCTTGACCAATCCAAAGCTTTCGACCGGGAATATAGGCAGTGGGTCGCCCCCTAACAACCTCCCCCTTCCTATATGGGGAGCGCTTCTCCCGCGATCTCTATGCTCACTTATGTGCAGTTTCTTTCAAATCGGCCTCATACTTATCGGTCTGTATGTGTTGATGGAAGCACACTTGACCTCTTATACTTTCTTATTGTTCTGTCAGATAGTAGGTTTCCTCAGGGTCTCTGTTCTTATCTCCTTGACTTCTATTTCCTCTGTTATTCCTGTAACTTTTCATTAATGCATTTCTCCCCTCACCTGCACATCTAACTCTATTCCACTCACTATATGCTTGAGATGACCTGCGACCCTAATAACTCTTCCTTCACAACTCAATTCTCAATTCTGCTCCTTCTTTTGAACTCTCTAGGAATGCCTCTCAGCTTAATCTTTCCCGATTCTATTCTCGCTGATTCTGACCTAGAAATATATTCCAAGGGGTGGCCCCACGGTCGTACTAGAAACCTTGTGAAATTCCAATCTTTAAAAAACACAACTTCTACAGACAATTTGTCTCCCTCCCATCTAAAGATCACCTTCTAAGCTCTCCTATCTCATACATCGAACAAGTTCTCACTCCGTTCCGCTGCCCCAAGTCAATAGACAAATCAGGGTAAAACAATCCTTGGCCTTAATAACAATAACACCACAAAAATGCTTGATAAAACTATCGCCATCTCCACGAGATGCGGGTTCGCTGGCTAGCTCAGGTTCAGGTAGGAGAAAGCCTCCCACAATGGAAGCAACTGGGAGTTTCTAGTTTTAGATGCGAGACTTTCTCTTCCCCCAGGTATGCTCCAAGCATATACAAGGCCGTACTTGCGGCGCCCTTAGTATGGAGACTACTTGGCTCTCAAATGAATTTCTGGCATGGGGGGGACTTACTGAGATATTCACCCGTACGACGTTCAGTGAGCGTCGACGTACAAAAGATCAAAAGCGCTTATAAACTGTTTGCTCAATACTTTCCAGTCACTTTGGACCACCTCTAATGCTTTGCGGGCGCATAGAACCAAAAAGGCAACCAAAACAACAATGTCATGTTTTGGAGGGACTTTAATCTCTTTTCTATAAGGTACCGCAGCGCAGGTGCTCGAGGGAAGCTGATCACTTTCCCGTACCTCCCAACCTTTACGTACGCTTCGCTAGCACAAGGCGGATGCTGGGTCGCGCACGATGAGTTTTGTGTATGACTGTAGGTAAACTCCAGGCTAGTTCGCTGTGCGGGATGCATCCTTCTCTTTCCTGCCACGATCCTGCTATTCTGTGGAATTCTTCCATTCCATTCTTCTGCTGTTCCTCGCTGTAATTTTGTCACGAAAGTTCCTCCCCCACTCAAAGGCCTGCGTCTGTGCTCATCCTGCCCGCTGGAATCTTCGCTGTTTGTCTGCACCCTCTATCAGCAGGCCGCGCGAACACACCCCCCACTCTTGCACATGGGCCTCCCCTGCCCCGGAGAAAGTCGAGGTGCCGCGAGAACTGCTAAAAAAAAAGCAAAACAAACAAAAAGAAATAAGAAACGATCTCATATACAAGTTAACACAACACGATACAGTACATCAATACAATTACCAATCAATACAAATAATTACGATCATTTTTAATCAAATTAATCAACATACTTCAATTAAATACTAATTAATACAACTCGAACATTCAATATCTATCAATAATACAGTCAAACGACATAGAATCCACTCTCACATGCAAACTTAAATATCACATAAATAATGCATCGATACTATACAAAAACGAAAACTGTGAAACGCATACTAATAACGTTACATATTAAACACAAATAGCTGAGCCAATAGACGCAAAATCTTAACCAAAACTAACAGCAAGATAATAATACATATACTTATGCTCTAAGTCTTGTACTATCACAATCTAATATAACCATAATCCTTCTTACACATAATAAGGACGTACATAGATTACTAAAACAACCTAAACCCATAAGGACGACTACTTGAACATAAAACTTGATTCCTACCACTATCAAGCATAACGTCAAACCATTTTAACCTAATTCATGTAATTTAACAACAACGCATCAATCAATACCGAAATAAACTACTATGAGCATTCTATTCAATACATTATGCATAATAATAATCATTAACTAACTAATAATAACTAATAGAAGGTAAATCATTGTTGGTCACATGATACCGCCTATTCGGTGGATTGTACTGATGATGCATGATAGAATAGTGCTAGCTAATCGTACAAAATTATAGATTATCAAAAAAACCACTTTTAAATACACATAATAATAATTATTATTATGTTCTCAACAAACAAAGATGAGCATTACGCACCACACGTAATCAAATACATGCCTCGGCTTAACTTCATTTGGTGCTGGTTATTCATCAACAGCATCTACTCAACACTTCGCCCCAGAAAACCAACCACCCCCCCCTCCCCTCTCCTCTTCCTCCACCCAAGCCAATCGTTTGTTGAAAAAACCCACCACAATTAACCATAGTTCTAATTACGTACTTCTACCCACCATCACGTTCATCGTATCGATCTGCAACACTCACAATTTACAGGCAAGGATTATTGGCAAAGGTACGCGCGCCATTCCAGTCTCACTTTGAGTCAACCATAAAGAACATAGCTCTTTGGACCAATAACAACGTTCTTTCGACTCGTTATGCTACCACAAGCGACCCAAGGCTATTTTATACTTGACTCGTTTTACTGACAGTACATTACCTCTTGAGCGGACCCGCCATCTCCTCCTTCATCCTTATGAGCCTTTTTCCTAAAGGTTCAGCGATCGGCCCTCTCTACGCCAGACTTCTCCTCGTCCCGCCCAGCCGCAAATCTCCTCTCGCTCTCTACTCTCGCTAGACAAACGGTAAGGGGCAATTGTAGCTCGCTCACGCACGCACTCTGCCTCCTCCTTCCTCCAAGTTTTGGTTCTTGCCATCACCTCCCCGTCTGCACCACGCCACCCCTCTCCACCTCTCCTGCAGAGTTCCACTCTAGACCACTAAAAAGCATTGATCTGTCTAGCTGTCAAAGGTAGATACTCACATGAACGTTTTGCTAACGACCATGGACCAAACTTTCCTCGTGCCACAATAGTGGGAGACTTAGAACTTTAGCATCACCTCTCGGCAACGGACGGTAGTTTTATGAAAAGACTAGCCTGAAATAACCGCCAAACCACATTGCATTCGCATCGAATCTTTCCCTCTCTCGCACCCCCCCTCCCCCACGCCCCTCCCCCCCACCCACCTCCTCACTCTGCCACCCACCAGCTATTCACTTGCAGCCAGCCCCACCTCCTCCTCCGCTCCAGGACCCCCGCCTCTCAGCGCGCTACCCCCCCCGGTGGGATAAAACCAAAGCACAGGATTGAATACAGAAAATCGCGCTCTTCCTTTCCCACACCACCCCAATATATCTTTCTCGAAGACTCAAGGTATTCTCTATCTTAAGGATCTGCAATAGTTGTGGGCATCGCTATAGTTCTGGCACATAACGACTATCTAGTCTCCTCTTTGAAAGTCAGAGCTTTCGTACTGATATCCACCAAACAAATTAGCACCCAAATAAGCAGGCTTAGGGCCAAGAGCAGGCATTGATATTCCATGATTAAACACTAGCTTTACTACTATATAACAGTTAGCTTGATCACAGGTACTCTTTTGATGCTTTTCCTTACCCCTATTATTTTAAGGTAATTATGATTCTTTTGTAGGTTAGGAAAAAAGTTTGTGTGTCTTGCCTTAACCCACAGTAATATGTAGTGGTATAGACATTCATAACTACAAATTGAGGTAGAAAAACCTAAAGTGTAATTGATATCATATCTATTCAATAATACCCCTCTACTTTCATTATTATTATTATTACTATTTATTGATTATTAAATTATTATTTATTAATATTATTATTATTATTATTATTATTATTATCTATATATAATTATTATTTATTATTCTTATTATAAATAAACTTTCATTGGTTAGATAGTTTTGCTACTATTACTTTATTATTTTGCATTATCTATTATTTTTTATTATGTTATTATCTATATTATTTATATTATTGTATTTGATTATTATTATTATGTATTATTATTATTATTATTACTTATCTATCATTATTATTATGTATATTATTATTATTTTTATTATATTATTTTTATAAGTTAAATAGATCTAGCTTATGGATTAAGACTATATGATTGATATTCTCCACTTTGAATAGAAGTAACAAAAATCACGGATATGAGATTTATTCTTATACTTCGTTAATATAATTAAGAATCAAAATAAAAAAAACACCCACATAACCCATAAGTTAAATTATAAAGTTGTTACAATGTTCTTAAGAGATTATATCCTATAAATTGGTCCAAAATGATTAAACAGGTCCCCTCAGAAGTACCCGTTTCATGTTATAAAAATGTAATTTCATTATATTAAATTTATTTTTAATGGAACTTGATGTAAACTATGTAATAAATCTTATATTGGAAACACAGAATAAAACAATTTAACATCTCAATTTTCAAAACTCCCAATCCAACTTTAACGACGAAAAACAAAAATAACCCCGTTTGCATACAGTGACGAACATATCTCATATATCAACTGATCGAATACATATAAATTAGGTGATGAATTAGTAAGTAAGGTATAAATATATTGAGAGTTTATATATTAGTTAATAACTATTAATATCACTAGTAAATGACTAACTCATATATAAATCACTAGAGTACGGCTATAAGTATATTATGCTTAGCTATATAATACGAGTATAAGATACTAATAGTAATAGCGCCCCGCGGCCAATTTGCATAAGCCCCGTATATGGATATTTAATATATAATATAATATTATAATTAATATTAACTACTGTTATGATTTTTTAATATTGATTTATGAAAAAAAGGGCGTACAGGTCTATGGGTAGAAAAAGAATCTTAAGCTCTTTAATAGAAAAACATCAAGCTTCTTTTGGTATATATCCTCAATACTGCGATCAAAAGAACACAATCACAATCTATATATATAAAAATTTAGCTTCCACGGGAAAGTAATATACGTGATATACTTAGCTCACTCTTGGATAGTGTACGTCACAAAACGATAAACCCCATTCTTTGGTCTGAACATAAATATCATCAACAACGACTGATCTTTTGACACACCCTACATATCAACAACGGGTTAGCTTTATCGAGTGACCTACAAAGACAGCTGGGGCTTACCTCGTCAGCAGGTTGCGGGACATTTTTTTTTCTTGGCACAAAGCTCTACCTCTCCTTCACTCCCAACGCCTTAGTGCACCCCTTCGTCTTGATAGAGACTGTTCTCATCATCTAGAAGGGTCCACCCGGCTCCAACCCCCTTTTAAATCCGAATATAAAGGTCGAGTCTAAAAGCTGAGGGAGATTCTAATAAACTGTCCCCTACATTTCAAACTCTCTTGCGACCCTCTTACTCTTGTGAAATGACGTTGGACGCACAATGTCTTTCTATACGCTACTTACTCAACGGCAGGTGCTCCGAGAGGTTCGGCCCTCCGCTCACATTTACACCTCCCAATGCAATCGCCCACGGTGCAGCAAGGGGGTTGCCTTGTATCTCGCTAATGGAATTTTTGCGTGAGTATTGAAACCCCAGACTTGTTGCGGTACATCTTTCCTCCTTTTCTTTCCGAAAGCCCTTCTGATTGGTGGAACTCACTTGCATCTATCTGCGTTTTTCACAACTGTATTAATTCCTTCTATCCTTTAAAGCCCAGGTCTGCTTTCATCATGAATAGATTGCGATAGGCTCTGGGGCTCGGCGGGGTTCTTGTATTACAGTTTAATTTTGTAATCTCTGTACTCTGCCCAGATCTTCCCTTGATATCAAGGACCACATTCAAAACATCCGTGAGGGGTACCGTTACATCTATAGGTCGCACTGGTAATCTTAAAGTATAATATATATATCCCCTACAATATCAATCATATATTTTATGATTATAGGTAAGATAGACTATCATATATCTTACGATTATATCATATATATATACTAGTCATCAAATGTGATAAGCGTATAACTTACTGGTAGGTGTGCCCTCCCAAAATAAATTATACCACTTAATATATACCAGTCTAATAAAGTAAAAAAATATATAATTTTATACCCTCATATATTATATATAGAGGCTATTATAAAGATGTGTTGAGCTAACCAGAGATATCACGTACAACACTCAATATACACAATGTAAGCGTTAATTTCAGATGCCATTGAGGTAAATAACTATAGGAAATATTATGGGCATTTATACAAAAACACGTTATTACAATATTAAAGTATCTAAACATATCTAGACAAATAATAAAAAAAAAAGGAGTTGAAATAGTTATCATTTTTTTGTTGCTTTCACATTGCCAATGTATGTTTTAGTCTTATACCAAGGAGGTGGAGAGCTATAGGCCGTGCTTAGGAGGCTATTATTATGATTTTAGTTTACCATCATTGTATGATATGGAAATAAGCGTAAGAATTTTTTGACAAGTAACCGTCACATTCTTGCTAAGCATCCTAATAAAATTGCTATTGCATATTTTATCATATAATTAAATAACTATACTCCCTTTTTCCTCCGGAGGATGCGATTGCCACGCACTTCCGGCCCCCCCCACCTTTCTTGTAGTATCACCTCCCCCCCGTCCCCGCAGAGACGCGTCAGTAGATGTGATCGGTTTGCCGGCGCGTCAGATATTGCTCTCTGCGAGGGTCCTGGGGGGTGTTTTTATTTATATAAATAAAATCAGATAAAACTTAAATAATATACAGGTATTGAATATAAAAATCGAATAAATTCGTAGTCAATGATAAAACAGTGAAAAGGATCAACAAAAGAAATGTAACAATTCCTATTCAGAAGATCAATGAATAAAATATAATAAACAGATGAAACGTTTACCTCAATTAACAATAATAATAATATACCCCAAACTGGTTAACCTCCAATAAATATTAAATAATAATAGAGTAAATGGAATAAAATAATAAAAATCTCTTGTACCCTTAATTGAATATCCTAATTAAAATTAAAAACTAATCCAAATACCAAGGCCTAATAAATAAATAAGAAATAGAGGAGGTCAAAAAGACAAACGGCCCGACAATTCGTTGTTTTCTATAATTCGAAAAATTTCCCCCGTAAAACGGAAGTCAACATCTTAACTAAAATGTCCAAATAAATATAATATCATATATAATAATACTATATATATATAATTTAATATATATATTATATATATATATATATATAAACTATCCATAAATACTGCTATAATTTATAACTATGATAGTATTATTATAGTATTATTTAATATATAATAATAACTAAAAAATTAATACATACATAAGATCACGTAGAACATAGGCTATAGAAATAAGTTTAGTATATAATTATATATAATATATACCTATATCATATATAAGATACTAAACCTCCAACCTGGTATAACTAATATATTGATGTGCCTATATATTAATAAACTATATTAGTATAATATAATATCAATATACTGATAATATACCTACTCATTAGTATACCTAAGTAATTAATATATTACTATAGGTACTATATATATTATATATATATATATATATCATATCCAGTGCATTCGGCATTTTGGTGATTTTTTTGATTCTCTTTAAAAAAACAATAAATATCTAAATTTATGATTTTCCTTTGACTTATTTTCTAATATATTTTCCCTATTCTTATTTCAAAAGTCACTATAGGAGCTAAACACGCGAAATATATAAATTTAGGTAACATTATAGAGCAAAAATGTAAATTTCGCGTGACGTTAAACGAATCCCAATAAATCAATAGAGAAATAATCAAAAAAATGTTCAAAAAAATCAACCACAGAACGTTGACTTTTTTTTAAAAAAAAAGCCAAAAAACAATCACAAGAATGTTCAATTGCTAATTCTTTGTATGCAGGCTATATACTAGTATGCAACAATTTAAATGGATATATATACATAACATTATATTAGTATAAGACCCAGATATGTACCGTATATTGAATATCAAATTGGGTGTCAGTTGTGTGGTGTGTGGTCGACGTATATGTTAGTTATTTCTCCATAGCAACCATAAGAAGGCAATAATTGGTTTTTCGCCAAAAGACAAAAGTGCCCTCAAGACCAGATGCCGCATATGTTATAATATGAAGAATGATATTGTATTTGGCATTGTCGTATTACCGAAGCCTGCCAACCCCATACCTGGTAAAAGGACGTCCACGCGGAGGACCCTCCTAGACCCTCTTCAGGGGGTTCACGGGGTCATAGTTGACGATAAGTAAATGTGTTATAAGGAAATTTTATTTTCATTTATAATTTATTAATTCTTAATATTAATTCACAATTATAACATAACATAATGTATATAGTATGTGAAACAATGGTCTGTAATAAGAGGTATATCTGGTCCCACCCTCTATTATCAAAAATTCAGGGGACTAAATTTTCATAAATTAAATTAATTACATTAGTGATGAGCGTATTCATTTTGTTCTTAATAGTAATTATTTTATATTAGTTATTAAAGACATAGCCGGATAAGTCACGTTATATCTCATGTTTGTCTCATTGATTTTTTAGAGTCGTATCTAATATTTAAGCATGCTAAAAAAAAAGACACTTACGAGTGTTTTTGAATACAGAATCAGTCAGCATGAGTGTAAAACTAGCCCTGTACCAGTTAACTTCAGTTCAATCATCGGAAGATCTCGGCGGCCATGGTTTATTCGGGATTTATAAAATTCTCAGAGAAAAATTAGATAATAAATGCCACACTAAAATTTAAGAGAGTTTACGAGGCTTAAGAACGGCAGAATTGGCGTTGTGCGGCTCGTGTTTGCGTATTTGAAATATTAGAATTGTTAAATATCATTATATCAATGTAAAATTGTAATATTAAAGCGTTAAATAATAACATAATATATAAATACCAGAATAATAGCTTAGGATAAAGATTATATAGTATATTATATATATATATATAATATATAATATAACCATTAATATATATATATAATGACTAATTATTTATTTACTATAATATATATATATAGTACTCACATGTAAATAGAGTATGTATCCTAATAGATCCCAGGGTTCAATAAATATCATTAATAGGTAATAATGCGAGTGAGTCTACTCTTAAATAGTAGAATACAAGGAAAAAAGGGGTATATATTAGATACTATCGGATCACTAGACTAGTTATATATATCATATGTATAATAAATACTTACTTAGCATACTATTATTGTCTTTATTTTATTTAAAAATAATATATACGCGATCCTACTTAATATCTCTATAATTAATACTAAATTAGTAAGAAGCTGACGTAAGCTCAAGTATATTAGTATATATAGTCACACCATAGATACGAGATATAATATTATAAGCCTTATTAGTAGGTTATATACGGCCAACTAGCAGGCTATAAGTGTTGCAGTAGTATATAGGTAGGTACTAGATGGTAATGCGTTTATAGGGCCGATTTATCCTACCCATTATATATAACTACCGTACGTTAGAGTAAGGACAAAGGCTGATACGAACTTAATTACACCTGATATCATAGACCACGAAGTGGCGCACCCGCTCATTTATGGGAGTTCCGCCCCTAGACCCCGCACCATACCGCCCCAAACAAACCTGCCGAGATAACAACGTAGTCCGCTCCTAGCGCTCATTCCCGCACCTATTCGGGGACCATCAAACCTCCGCTATCGGCAAGTCGCACGTCCGCACGGTCTTCCCTCTACAAATGTTTCGGGACTTCACAAAAGTTTAATTTATATAAATTACTTAAATATACAGAAAAATAATATTATTTATTTTTACAAAAAATCTATGTAAAATATATTATGAAATTGAGAAAGAATTATTTCTCCAAACTATTTGAAGAAGCTTTTCCGGGGTCCCTCCTCCTCTCTATCGACACTGTTACGCTTCTTTATCACCAAAAGAGACAGAGAGTTCCACCATCAACCTTCTCAAAAAGATAGCTGTCTCAAAAACTTAAAGTAGCAGAGTTAAGGCTGACCTCTTTGCCCTCACAGAACATCCTACCAATTATACGTAATATTCAGGCTGGCTTACAGCAGCAAAGAGAGTTAGATTATGCGAATTTGAGGGCCTCTATTGCATAAACGTCTTACTGTCGCATAGACGAAGTGTCTTAAACCGAAATTCTCGCTATGCTGGAAGAGGAGAAAAGTTAGAAAATTCTCACCATATGCCGTACACAGCAAGTGTGATCTGCCTGTTCCGCAATGCGATTATAAACCTACCGCTATACGCACGACAAGGTATTCAGTGATTCGCTCAATGTTAATGTGTCCCCAAATTCATTATCTGCCTCATCGTCCTTCTGGCAAAATTTAGTTGGTTATAGAACCACCACTTGCTCGCCCAATACAAGAACCAAACCGCGTCTAATTTCGTTCAAGATTTGTACAAAGTTTAGTTAAATTACAGTCCATGAAAAGAGCTCGTGTACATGCAGAGCAGAGGCGTGCGAAATACAAACGTTGCTCAATCTGGTCCTAATGAAGGACATTATTTCAGATAGGCACTTAACCCAAAAAAATAGTCCAATACAGCTGTATATATAATGAATATTATTATAAGCTAATGAATCGCGTTGAGTAATATGAGAGTTCCAGGAAGAGTGAGTGCTGAATAGTGGAAGAAACATGTACGGGTGAAAGATAACAATACCAGGCTATAATACAGAGCTATATGTAGGACAAAGGAATATACTATAACGAGTATAGTTATATATACATATATAATATACGATATATATCAGATATATATTATATATATATACATGACGGCTAGCAATAAGATAAAAGTAAGATATATATACTAGTATTACTGGAGGCATAAAAAGCGTAGGGTATAAGTCAATATAACATGAGTAGTAGTGATGCTAGTAATATGTAAAGTCTCCAATAGCGGGTGCTTTAAGGTACACCATATATATTATCAAATAGTTATAGTAAGTACAGCATACTATAGTGCACGTACAAGAGTGATGCTGCACACCTATACGCTATATCAAAGACCCGAGAGGAGCTCATGTATGTCAAGATAGGAATATACCATAAACTCTTTCTTTCTCTCCTCTAATAATTACAGCCGAAAGCGAACAATAAGAAAAGAGAATAGTTTATTTTATAGTTTATCGATGCTTTTAATGGTCAATATCGTGATAAACTTGGCGTTTTCACTGACGGTGACGGTTAACAGCTACTGTACTGAACTGAAGTTATAATAACTACATTAATCATATACTACCTGTAGATAAAAACAAACCACAAACGGATAATACGTCCCAATATATATTATATATAGAATATATTACTATATATATAAGATAGATAGATATAAGTAACGCTCAACCGTGAGTGTACTACTGCACTAACCCTGACACGCCATCGTAGCATAGACCGATAAAAATAATCAAACGTATGAGAACATAATATGTTACATCAATACCACAAAACTTATCAAAACCAGCGAAAAGAGTGTGAAAGCGTACTATCATAATTGATCACGGCTCCTCTACACGAAGTTCTGATTTTAGATTATTAGCCTAGTATTCGTATAGTAATAAATAATTCAATTAAAGTTATAGATGACAAAAATTGCGCCGGCTAATAGCCGACTTCAGTGCCTAGTGTGAGGAAAAAAAAAAATACACTCACTTACCAAATGCTTTTAGAGTTATTCAAGAAAATCGCATTCAATGTTTCTCAGAATGTTAAAAAAGAAAATTGCAGTAAAATGAGGATTCTCTATGCGGAACAGCATTTAAAAAATACCATTAAATAAAGCACAATACAGTCTGATCTAGCACACCTAGATACTAAGCTGATACCAATTAGTTATAACCACGCACTCTCAAATCTTAAAGCATAAAACATATCACTATTTCGTTATGAAATAATCTTAAACCCCTCCAATATGAACCCATATATAAAATCTTCAATAAGGTAAAACCTATTACTTAACCATATACATGTGTTACATCAAAAAAGTGTTGCGGAAGAAAACTTTTGTAATTTTTTCTTTTCGATCCCCATCAATATATAGAAATAGTATATATATACCCCATTGATATACTAATTATATATATATTAGTACGTTACTCTCTAGTCCATTCAGCATTACAGGAAGCCAGAATAGTGCCTTGAGCTAAGGTTACATAAATACACATCAAAATACATTCAATATTTCATTCTCATGTAGTAGTAGTAGTAGTAGTAGTAGTCAATTTCATTGTATATATATAAACTAATTCTTTTCAATACACTTAATTCTTAATTATTTTTCATTTGATTTTAACTTATTCATTTTTAAAAAATAATTAGTTTCATTCATTTGATTGTTTGACTATATTATTCACAATTCATTTGTATATATTGAGTACGTGAATCGATGAATAATAAATGAATTATTATGTAATACATTAATCGTTTTTCTAATGAAAGGAAATTCTTTGCGAAAATGTCATAGAAATTATATATATATATATATATATATATATATATATATATATATATATATATATATATATATATATATATATATATATATATATATATATATATATATATATATATATATATATATATATATATATATATATATATATATATATATCTATATACTGTATATATATATATATATATATATATAAAAAAAAAAATATATCTTTAAAAATATATATATATAAATATATATATATATATATATATATATATATATATATATATCAATGGTGCATGCTATATACGAACGCAATGCATGCAATTCATGATTGCAAGGTTTTTATAGATATATATAACCTGCCTTGGTTCTTTCTCATTAAAATTTCCCTTTGAAAAAGCATAAGGGTCTATTGCATGCTTTCTAGGTTAAAAAAAAAAAGGCAGGCGTATACCCATCACGAAAAAGATAAGTTATAATTCATACTCTAAGGTAAATTGGATTTACACAATATTTTTAATGAGTCTCGTTGGTAAGTGATTAATTAGCTAATATATTTCGTATATTTATTAAAAATATATTGATAGGAGAAGGGTGAATTTTTAAGAATATTTAATCAAGTTTATTACAGTCATTAATGATAATTAATTGAAAAGTAAATTAGCAATGCATGCAATTTTCACATTGCATGCGTACTGAAAAAAACAAAACAAAAAATGTTAGGTTAGACCGGTTTTGTGGTCAAATGAGTTGATATATATATATATATATATATATATATATATATATATATATATATATATATATATATATATATATATATATATATATATATATATATATATATATATATATATATATATATATAACTATATATATATATATA
>JABUQX010062976.1:0-20000 GCA_015478945.1 Trachelipus rathkii | reverse complement strand
AAAATGCGGATTTTAAAACATAATTAAAGTGCATTTTGGACAAGTTTCTGATGTGTGGGTTATAAGCAAGGCTGCGGTGCCACAGCCTCAAAGCTTTGGGTGGAGTCGAAGTTGAAGTTGGAGCCAGTTAAAAATATTGCCGGCTTCTTAGACCCGGTTATATAAAACCTATCTGTTATGCCACTTATATGATATCTATATATATATATTATATATATATATATATATATTATATTAGTATATAAATATACTATATATATATTAATATAATATATTATATATATATATATTATATATATTTATATACTATATAATATACTAGTAAAGGGTTTCTAACTTTGCAGCACTCCTTCGTCTTTTAAACTTGTACCTATTCTTATCTGTTATGGAATACAAGATATAACACAACGCAAACCTCTCCGTATGAAAGAAAATGTTCAAAACCGACAAAAATTTAATAGGGGGGGGTAGAATATGGGGTTCAAGTACCTCTAAAAATGAGACAATGTGAATCAACTGCATGCCATAAAATTGGTCTTGATTGAATAACACTTAAAATGACCGACTGAGCGGAAAAGGTGACAAAAATAATAAATAGGTAAAAGAAATTAAAAACGATCCAAATTCCAACAAAAGCAAACCCCCCCCCCTTTATTATACTTGAAATCACCCTCACTCCGCCCTTCGATCATAATAATAAATTCAAAATGAATGACATTCTGACAACGTGTCACTGACGTGAATTTGACATAACTAATTTCGATGGTGTTTCTATTTTGATGTCAATACTTTAAGAATTATACTTTTTGCATCAATAATAATAATAATAATAATAATAATAATAATAATAATAAAATAATAATAATAAAATAATAATAATAAATAATAATTTTAAATAACCATATAATTAATTATATATATATATATTATATATATTTAGTATATATATATAATATATATATATATAAATATAATAATATAATATAATATATATATATATATATATAGTATATATATATATAATTATATATAAAATATATATATAATATATAATATATATATATATAATAGTATATTATTATATATTTAACAGAAATATCCAAAAAATGTTTTAGAAAATCGATCTGAACATTAAATAAAAAATTATTATTATTATTATTATTATTATTATTATTATTATTATATTATAATTAATAATAAATAAAATTTAGTTATTATTACAAATCTATTTATTTAGTAATTTTTAATTCCAATATTTGTTCTACTCAACAGAATTATAACCAGATGCCGGAAAGCTTCCCATTCATCTCTTTTATTATTATTATTATTATTATTATTATATATTATATTATTATATTATTATTAATTATTATTATTATTATCGAACTATATATCAATATTATTATTATTATTATTAATTATTATTTATTATTATATTTATTATTATTATTGTTATTAGTAGTAGTATCTTAATAACAAATGTTATTACTGTGTAATTAATTATTAATCGATATCTTATAAATAAAACATATTAAATAACGAAATTATAAATTATACAAATAATTTGTTTGGAATATTTGTGAATGAAAATATATATATATATTACTATATAATATATATATATTATATATAATATTATATATATAACAAATAATATAAAATATATATATACTATATATATATAAATATATATATATATATATATATTTTACACGGCAGTTACAATATATATTTAAGACCGTTAATGTGTTTTGTATTCCATGGATGGGTCAGAAGTAATGATTGGAAAGGAAGGTGAAAAGTATAAGTTTGAAATGAAGTTAACATTTGGGCTGTGCATCGGAGTGAACTAAACTCTACTACTACTACTACTACTACTCACTAATTATAATAACAATAATTAAAAATAGGAAAAAATAAGAAAGAATAAGAATGACAAATAAAAAAATTGTTATAAAAAAATAATAATAATAATAATAATAATAATAATAATAATAAACGAACTCTTTGGACTACTATTTTAATAAGAAAAAATAACAATTTAATTCATTTTCCTGCGTGATTTAAATATCTTGATAAAATATAATAAATTCCGGCTTCGAATCCGTGTTAATGTTTTTCACATTCGATTAGGAAGTCCTATGTTTTAGACATTCATGTCTCTCTGAGTTTCATACATTTCTCCTAAGTACCAATGTTTTTTTTATTTCTCTAGCCAACGTTCCACCATATACACGTTCGCTAAATTGAATTCAGACTTCAAAAACTTATAAAATTCCTTTTAAGTTAATATATCTCCGGAATTATAGGTTGGGTAGGTTACCGTATTCTAATAAATATCATTAGTCCCTTTGGTGGACCATATATATATAGTATATATATTATATATAATATATATTATATATATATATATATATATATATATATATTATAATATAAATATGTATATATATATATATATATTATAATATAAGTATATATTATATATAATATAATATATTATATATATTATAGGGGGGGGGGGGGGAGGCCTATATATAATATATATATATAATAATATTATAATATATATATATATATAATATATATATATATATATATATATATATATATATATATATAAAATATATAATATATATATATATTTATATATATATATATATATATATATATATATATATATATATCCTCTGGTGGCAAAGGGTAAAGGCAAACCTAATTCAACCTAGAATTTGGTGAAAGTTCCGAGCAGATCCAATTTAATGCCGACATGCCCAGATAAAACTGCGCTGAAGTAAGTCAAAAAGTAGTTGAAAATATTATAAAGAGAGTTGTGTTTCAGACTTTACCAATAAGATTAACATGTAATATTGAGCATAGCGGTCAAGTCTGGGGTGGGGTGGGGTCAGACTTGGATAGAGAAAGAATAAGACTGGTAGAAAAACGGTGCCCCTTCTCAATGAGGATGTATTCGATTGAAAAAGGTCAATGTGACCCTTTCCATTAGTCACAAGAAAAACAAAGAATATTAAGGACAGATCGTAAGGTTTGAGTCACTGCTTCGTGTCGCATGTGTGTGGTTGTTGGAAGATATTGTTGAGTAGAAAAGAAAGGAGGAACTGAGTTTTTGACCCATTGAAAACGACCTTGTTCTCAATCGCCCCCCAATTAAAAATTCGAGAAAGATCGGAAGTTAGTGTCTTCAAGGTCGCCTCCTTTTGTAGGACGTCTATCAAATGAAGGACGTAATGAAGGGGGAGATGGTAATGAAAGATCGATTAAGCAAAGAAGTGAAATAGGTGGTTGATGAGTAGACTAAGAGAGAACGCCATTAATAAAAAGTAGAAAGAGTTGAGGAGAACAATACCTTGAGGAACAACACCATTTATAAAATTAAAGCATGAACTGGGTCGTGGTTCGTCTTATACAGCTGCACAGAAACAACCAAAAGAAAATCAAAGAACGTCAAAGACAGAAGGAATATATATCCCGAAGGAATGAAGGTTATAAATCAAACTTTGTATCCCAGACTCTATAGAAAGGGTATACACTAAAGATCAACCGAAGGGAATAGAACCAAGAATCCGATGGAGAAATAGCTCTTATGGTCTAACAAGAAAAAGGTTCGAACAGCAACAAATCAAAAATAAATTCCTGTACAGCTCGCCGAAGGCGTAGGTTAGGTTAGGTTAGGTTAGTTTTAGGTTAGGTTAGGTTAGGTTAGTTATGGTTATGTGGGTAGTGAGAACTTTAAAATAACAGATTTTTCTGAAATTGTATATCCCATTTTCTTCATTTTCTAATTGTATTATATCTGCATCCGAAGAGAAAGATCCACCAGATAAGTCATACTAGACGATCAAGAAATAAGAGTTAGAAGAATCCTCGAGAGATTTCCAAATCTTCCTCTAAAAGATAATGCAGATTCTACAATACTCTTGAAAGAACAGAAATTAAAAGCGAATGATGATAACTCCGAGGGTCGAAAGATCCCCTTTTTTTACGCGCAAAGACGCAATGAGAACACGTTTCCCAGAAGAGGGAAAAGGTGAGATCGAAGAAAAAGACAAACGAATAGTACAGCATATATATATAATATATAAAAAATAAATATATTATATATATATTATATATATATATTGTTATTTTAATATATTATTTATATAATTTTATTTTTTTATTTTTATTTATATATATAATATATATTATATATATATATTATATATTATAATATACTATACTATATTAGTGTGACGTGAAATCGGCATCAAAGAAAAATCGGATTGAGAAATTTTTGAATTTTTGTCGGAATTGCAAATTATTTGTTGACCCATTATATATATATATACTAATATATATATAATATATATATATATATATATATATAATATTATATATATATATATATATATATATATATATATATAATATATATATATATAATAATATATATATATAATATATATATATAATATATTATAAATATATATATATCTATAATATATAGTATATTAAATTTATAAAATTATTAAACTTAAACCATAACAATAATAATACAAATATTAATGAAAAAAAAACAATTACCGATTTACATAATTATTATAATCATAGCGAAACAATTTGCGAACCGTGGGCGTAGGTATCGAAGTCTTTTCTTTGCGAGGCCGCAATTGACCTCGCGGTCGCGTTCGCCGCCCCTGCAAATATGGTTATACGGTTACATCATACAAAATATCCACTCACAACATACAGGGTATTAATGTCCAATAATTACATTTCTAAATATATACGAGTGTCCGCCCACCAGTACCCTCCCCCGATCAGTGAGTGCTTGAAAAATGCTTTCACAAATTCTAGTAAAAAAATTTCTACAGTAATAAATTGATTTCCCATGTTATAGCAATATCATATTAGGCGTCCACATCAACTTTTTCAGTAAACATTATCCCAAGATTTAACAAGAACTTCTAACACGTAGGAAAATCATAAAATAACTCCATTATAACAGTGAAACAAAAGTACCTCAACATAAGGTATGGAAACAACAATCAGCTAAATTACCGTAAATACGCGGATAAAACCATCATTTAAATATCATTATTGTTAAGAAGTGAAATTTAGTGCGCTAATTGTGAAGCTCAACTTTCCTCAAAATGAAGCGTATTTTTAGCGTATTTTTTTTTATAGATTGAAAATTGAGTTCCCTTAATCATAATAATATATAATTAATAATAATAATAATGAATAATAAATACATAATAATAAATATAATAATTAATTAATAAAATAAAAAATATCCTTCTTAATAACATCATGACATTTCAAGAAATTTAATAATATAAATATATACGTATAGTATATATAGTATATTATATATATATATATATATATATATATAATATATTATATATATATATATATCATATATATATATATAATATATAATATATATATGTTATATTTAAAAAAAAACCAAAATAAAATAAAAAATTATGAGGCGTAGCTGATCTTCTAATAATATATATATGATATATATATAATATATATATATTATATATATATAATATTATATTATATATATTATAATTATATATATATTATATATAGATATTATATATAACTTTCAATTAATCTACCAAACAATTATTACAAACTACAAATATAATAATAATCAACAATAATAATAAAATATTATAATAAAATAATAATAATAATAATATGTCATGATATACCAAAAATAAATGGCATTTTAGTAATAATAATAATAATAATAATAATAATAATAATATAATAAATAAAATAATGAATAATAAAAAAATTAAAATTAGTCACTATACTATCTCGCCAAATAATAATAATAATATATAATAATAATAAATATAATAGATATAATGATAAAATAATAATAATAATAATTAAAATATAATAATAATAATAATTTGCAGTGACCTCTATGCCCCAGACTCACACAACCGGATAATAGTATATATATATATTTAATATATATTATATATATAATATATATATATATAAATCTATTATACCTATATATATAGATATAATTATATATATATAATATAATAATATATATATATAAATATAATATATAATATTATATTATATATATTGTATCAATAATATAGTATATAATATAATATAAGATATAATATAGTAATAATATATATATATATATATATATATATAAATATATATCACTTACCTATGCTTAAATATCATATTAACTTTTTATTGATTAATATTCTTTGGTATATAATATTATGCACGTTGTAAGTATTTGATATCGTTTAATAGTTAATAACTTATCAACTACAATAAATAAGATAAATAAATAGTAATTTGTTTAATGTTTCAAAAATCACAAACAAAAATTTCACACTATAAAAATTGTGAAAGAAATCTTTACACCAACAAAACACCTCCGCTATCCTTTAAAGACTAACCGTAGAAATGAACCACAAGAAACTTTTAAAAGATAAGAAGCCACGATTCCACAATCCAGAGAACGAAGTTGCCAGATATCGCTTCATAGTTTAATTTATTATATGGTAAATTAAATCTAATAAATTATCTAATTATGAGCCTATATTTTATTTTTATTCTATTTTTATAACCCCTACAAAAGCAGCTTATTTTGTCATTGCGAAATTATGAGTTTTTAAATATTGTGTATATAAAATCTTTTGTAGAAATTGTTAAAAAAAGATTGATAACAGAATGGCGTTTTACAACAATGACGTCACCACTTTATGTCATATCTCGTTTTGAAGCTTCTCTTTACTCTTATTATTCAAAATTTTTTTTCGTTCTTGTTATTTTTATTTTTATCATCTTGCATATACTATATTTTTAAAGATTGCTTCTACATTTATTCATCGACTTTTATTTTATTAGAAAATGCAACATCAAATAAGTAGTAAAACTAGGTCGTTTATATATATATATATATATATATAATATATATATATATATATAATATATATATAAATATAGTATATATATTATATATATAGTATATATTAGTATATTATATATAATATATATATATATATATATATATATATATAATAATAATATATATATTATTATATATATATTATAGATAATATATACTATATATAATAGTATATATAGATATATATATTATATATATAGTATATATATAATGTGTGTATGTGTGTGCGTGAAGGTGTGTTTGTGTGCTTGTGTAGGACGGCGCGCGCTTCGTGTTGAACTGATATATTTTAACTTAGGTAGCAGGAAAATATTTTACCTAAAAAAGAACATAAAAACCAAAAATGATAATCTTTAACCATTTCCACATGATTTTTAGAAACGGCATTTACAAGGAAAAAAAAGATTTTGTTATTGTGTTTGTTAGTTGTTGTTGTTGATTCAATATCTATTATTTTAAAGATATTAAACAAGGGTTTTATTTGATATCACGTATCACTACGAGTGTAAAAGTGAGTGAGTCATTTTTTTAAAAAGTTAATGTTCCACTAATGTACGCACATGCGTAATATATATACTATATATATATATATATATATATATAGATATATTATATATAAATTATATAATAGTATAATATATATATATACTATATATATATTATATATATATATATATAAATATTATAATATATATATTTATAATATATATATATATATATATATATATATATAAATATATATAATATATATAATATATATATCTTATATATATATAATATATATATATATATTAATAATATATATATATATATAATTAATTATATATATATATATATATATCATTACTAATATATATTAATATAGGTGATATTGTTTAGAGCGACCAACTATCATGCGATCCAACTAATATCTCAAAAACTACATAGTTACAGAAAAAGGAATACTTGTTTGAACCTGGCAAATTTTATTGCGGAAACTGTAAAAACAAAAAAAAACAAACAAAAAAAAATGAAAACAAATCATATCCCTTCAAAAACTCAATAGCTACAGCGAAAAGGAATACATTTTCGGAATCCTGGTAAAATTTAGTTAGGAAATCGTAAAAAAAAAAAATAAATAATATAAATCAATAAATAATATTGCTTTTTTTTTTAGGAAGCAGGGACAATATAATATTATATAAATTATTTGTAAAGGATTACACGGCAATGTAGGGGGCTCAAGCCGACGGGGAACACAGGGGGACGTTTTCCATACCCCGAGGGAGGGCGAGAACCCGACTACCTCAAATACCAAAGAGCGTGGGTTCCCGGAGACCCTCCGGAGGGGGAATTAGTCCTACCCCGTATTTTTTTTTTTTTTTTTTTTTTTTTTTTTTTTTTTTTGTTCTATTTTTATTTTTTTTGTTCCCGAAAGGCCGAGAGACCCGAACTCCTGCCATCGGTGAGGTATACCCTTGGGTATTCTTAGTAAAAGAAAAAAAGCAAAAATTTTAATAGAAAGTCTATTATTTAACGAGTAACGGCAATTAAAGTCTCTACATAGGCCTCTAATATATATAATTATTTAGCACTAATATTTTTATTTTTAATTTTTGTTTACATTTCTATCTAAAATTACCAGATTCCAAAAATTATTCTTTTTTAACTTAAGGAATCGTAGTTTTACATATAATATATATATATTTTTTTTTTTTACATTTTCCCGCCCCTAATTATTGACCACATTCAGCAATGTATCCTTTTCCCTTGGCTATTGTATTTTTGAGATAATGGATGATGATAGTTGTCGCTCTAAACCAAAGGGGACATAATATATATTATATATATATATTAATATATAATATATATATATGATATATATATATTTATATTATATATATATATATAAATATATATATATATATATAGTATATAAATATATAGTATTATATATATATATATATATATATATATATATATAATAATATATATAATATATATATATAATAAATATAATAATAATAATAATAATAATAATAAAATAATAATAATAATAATAATAAACGTACGTTATCTAACCACAACCGCAAAACCTGATAAGGAGGCGAAGGAATATGGAGACTTCAAAGGTGCCGCCGCCCGAAAAGTCACATTTCCTATAGCTATAGCTATAATCCTATACGATATTAGACTATAGTTATAGGATACATAGGCTATAGGATATATGATAATAGGCTATATATTAGCTCTAGCACGTGCCGACCTATATATGTAGAATACACAACCGGTCTTAGTCCTAACCCCTAGGTTACTTGTTACGGGAAACGATTGGTGTATAATTAGAAGTGCAGAGCTTCCCTTCTATGAGTTATACCCTACCCCCCTTTTCTAGCCTTTTCTAGCATACCATATCCTACGTCATAGAATACAGGTATTAGTGCCTACCCCTAGGTTATAGGGTATGGGGAGTCGAGGTGTGTATTAGAAGAGTGCTAGGATGCTCCTTCTATGAGTTTATTACCCTATCCTGTCCACCCCTTTCCCTAGCTTTTCTAGCCTGACGTGTCCTCTCATAGAAATACACCGTATTAGTGCCTACCCTAGTTATAGGTACGGAGATCGATTATGTATATTAGAAATGCTAGGATCTTCCTTCTATGAGTTAGTAAACCCCTACCCCCTTTTCTAGCTTTTTCTAGCATACATATCCTACAATACATAGAATACAGCGGTATTTAGTGTCGTACTTCCTAGTTATAAGGTATGGCGGAGTCGAATGTGGTTATTATGAATGTGCTAGTTTAGTTCCTTCTACGAGTTATACTCACCCCCTCTTCTTAACCTCTATAACGATAGTAATCGGTAATGTGACATGAACCTATCCCGATATAGGCAGCTCGATTATACATAATCGACACACTGCTGAATCGATTCTGTGGGTTATCAACGGAATCGATTCACCCTAACAAGTATTAGTTATTAGATATTACCCTATCCCCCCTTGATTGCGTTTGCAATCCACACATTCAATGTTCATGCATGTTCGAAAGTTTGCAGCAACAAAATTTGCCAACTTTGCAAACATTTTGCAACATTGCCAACATTGCAACATCGTTATTTGCGAATTAACCACGTTTAAAGGTCAAAATTAAATTTTTCGGTGCGTAGAAGCGTTTTCCGGGTCAAACGACGCGATGGATCAAAAACCCGAGGCTCTGCGCGCACCGCACCTGCCCCGCACCTGCGTCACATCATCTTTTCGCTTTGCGTTTGATTTCTATATCTCACTACCTTTTTTTTCTCTGAATATCCATTCGAACCTATGTTTAGAAATCCGTAGCCAAACATGGTCTCCAGGGTCAAGTGATATATATCATATATAATTATTAATAATAATACTATATATATATAATATATATGTATAATATATATACTATATATATTAATATATTATATATATATATATATTATATATATAATACCCGCTTTTAGCATCCCTACGGAGAAGGGGTGCCGTACGTGTCTCCCCCCTTAATTTTGACCTCCCTTTATACCTCCTTTTAGCGTAGCTTAGCCTTGTTTCTTTTTGATGTTTGACCTTCATTTCGGTCTCGGCTTGATATTTCGTCTTGCTTGATATTCTGCTGATACGTATCAAGGCCAAATTGATTTGCATAAGTTGTGAGAATTAATGAGAATTAATCGAGCACAGTAGTATTAACGCAAATACCCTGTTTTAGGAACTGTCCTAACATGAGGTCATGTAGTATCTGCCTAAATTGAGTTCCTGTATGTAACTATCCTAACCTCACACCTACACCTACAACCACACCTACACACACACACACACCACATACACACACACACACACCACAACACACCACACACACACACACACACACACACACACACACACACACATCACAACTCAATATTTGATGGCCTCAATCTTCGAATACCTCACTTGATCCTCAACTTTGATACTCAACTTGATACCTCCAACTTTGATACCCTCAGCTTTGATACCCTCAACTTTGATATCCTGCTCCGCTTTGATGTCTCAACTTTGTTTTCTCAACTTTGATGACTCATCTTTTAATGTCTCAGCTTTGATGACTCATCTTTGTTACGGAAAAAAGAGGAGGAGGAGGAGGAGATGAAGAAAGAAGAAGAAGAAGAAGAAGAAGAAAGAAGAAGAAGAAGAAGAAGAAGAAGAAGAAGAAGAAGAAGAAGAAAATGAGAAAGAGAAAGAGTATTTTTGTTTTAGAGTTCGCACACCACACCACACCACACCACAACACACCACACCACACCACACACACACACACACACACACACACACACACAGTCTTACATTTTTTATTTCAATCAGGTCTTTTATTTATAGAAAAGCTGTTTCATTACAAAGTTAAAGTTAAAGTTATATGAATAAAAGTTAAAGTTAAAGTTAAATTTTCATATTGAAGATATAGATTTACTCATTTTCCTGTAGTAAATAACAGGTTTTCGAAAACAATTTTCTTTGATGAAAGAACTACTTTTCTTTTGGATGAAAAAACATTTTCTTTTGCAATGAAAAACATTTTTGTTTTGAACATTTTTATTTGAAAACATTCTTTTAAAAACATTGTTTCTAGAAAAAAAAGTTGTCAAATTCCCACGAAAAACAGTATTTTAGGACCCACTAAAGCCAGTAAGAGCATAATGACACTACAGCAACAGCCACCAGGGGGTCCTTCCACCCTGCCCTCACCCTCCTCGTTTTACTGTTAACTGCTTTAAAACATACTATTATTAATAAAATATATACCATCCTCATTTTCTTCTACAAACTTAAACATTTCATCATATACACCATGTTTTTTTTCTCTCCTTCTCCTACATAACAACACAGCACTAATAATAAAATACATTTTTTTTGCATAAACATAAAATAAAAATAAGTTCTTATGTATTGAACTTAGCACTAAGTAAAGCAACGGCGATGAGGTAAACAATATTTTAAAACAAAATAATTTACTGAAAAAAGTGCATTATTTAAATATAAAAGAATATATATATTATATTATATAATATATATACTATATTATTATACTATATATATAATATATATAATATAATAATAATATATATTATTATATATATATATATATATATATTAACGAGATTTACAATGTTGTTTACATAAATATTTTAAAATATTACAGAACACATGCACATACACACATAAGTTTTTTAATATCGATAAATACTATATATAATAATATAATATAATTATATATATAATAATACTAATATTAATGTATATATATATATATATAATATAATAATAATATAATATAATATATATATATATATATATATATATATATATATATATATAATATATATATATTAACGATATATACAATTTGTTTACATACAAATATTTTAACACAATATAAGAACACAAGTTTTTAATATATAATATATATATATATATTATATATATTATTATATTATATAATATATATATAATATATATATATATATATTATATATTAAATATATATAATATATATATTATATACTTTGGCGCAGACACATGGGATGATTGAAACTGGCATTCCTCTAATAATCTCCCCAAACCCCTTCTTTTGAAATAACATAGGAATAAATATCTCGAGATGCACCAACCCATTCTTCAGCATATTCAGGCTCTATAGATTGCATTTTCTCATATCATGCCAAAGAGAAGTAAAAGTATCAACATTAGTTGCCGTCAGCAAGCTGATATACTCTTCTATTATACTAGGTTTTTCCCATAGTTTCAAGTGTAATTTATAAAACAAACATAGCCTAGCATGTACTTAATTCGTCAATATGTCGACATTGTCGAAGTAATGCATTAATATTTCTCTTTTATTTTCCAAGGTTTAATATTCTCTACCGCGAATTAAAACAGAACCCATTCTTGTAACGTAGAATATAGCCGAGTAAGGTTTCCATGTAAATTACGTACTCAATACTTTTAACACTATCGCATATGAGAAAACAACATCTATTCTATTCTACCCCTCTCGCCTTCGTTTTCTAATGGATATCACTATGACTCGATCTATCAATATCACATACTCAGCCTTTACCGTTTCTTCCACGGTTCAATAATACGGAAGAATTCTTCAACAGAAATGAACAAAGGTTGTAAATCATGTACACCTATTTCGTAGAATACAGCTACTGTACGAATCACATTAGGCTTTAAACGGAATAAATAAAAAAAGATACAGCTTTCGAATAACAAAGGTCCTGGTAAATATGTCGTTAACCAAGTTTTGGGTAGTGTGAAGAGAAGCCATGGTGTTAGCTCAGTTGAAATATCGTACTGAAGAAACTTTGTATATAACACGGTCTCAAATCTTATAGATAATATTTTCACATCATAGAAAGTACAACAAGATTAACAACTAACCGCATATCAACTCAAAGTCTATATAATACGCCCTTAACACCGACAGCGAAACCATGTTTACAGAAGGCTTAGCATATCAAACTAATCACTGATAATATATGTAAACAAAAGGAGGATCTATATTCATAAATTAAACATGTAGAAAAATATCTTTGACAAACAAAAACAACCTATATTAAAACTGAAACAAACAAATAATAATAATAATAATAATAGATAATAATGAAATAATAATAATATAATAAAATTAATAATATAATAATAAATAATAATAACAGTATCGTGAATATTATATATATATATAATATATTATATATATATATAATAATATAATATATAATAATATATATATATATAATAATATAATATAAATATATATATATATGTATATAATATAATATATTATATACGATATATATATATATATATTTGAATGTTCCTTACATGAATGTTGGCTTACGAGACATCTTAAGATTTAGTCGGTCCAAGTCCTTACACAAATGCCAGCTATCTTCGTTATTAGATATAATACTTTTTTCAATTCTCAACTTCCATCCCAGAGTACATACATGCAAGTTCTTTCCTGACACTACCATAATGTTTGGGTCAGAGGATCATTCAACTAAGAATCTTCTAAGCTGAGAATAAATGTAAGTGAACATTACGCAGCTAAGAACTGATTAATTATATTTTCCGAATCTTAGTTAACATTTTTAAATGTATAATATGCCTCGTATAAAATATAATGGGCTGCAGTAACATAGTCGGTTAACATTTCTGTTTTACGGCAACTGTTTTAACATTTTTCTCTCGAACTCGACCATAATTTTTCTGGGATGTGCCTCTAAAATATAGAAACCATATAATTGTGGTTAAAATATCCTGGTTATCCTTCGCGTCTCTGCAATTCTAATATCCATAATATCGTACTAGATATTTACGAGAAGGTAGTAAGTTCTATCATCAATGATTCCACCCACCAACTGATAAATTTCCCAACGTTAATACACAGTGTGATTAAGTGTTCATTCACAACATTCTTTCACATGTTGCTTACACAAAGTAATTCGCGGAACCATAAAAAACACGTCTGTATATTCATATTGTCACTTACATTGAAAGTAGTAAAGACCGTCTGCTTTCTTGTTATAAGAGATACATCACTTTTTAATATTATTCCCCAATGCAACAATTCACGTAAGAAGGTGTATTTATCAAACGAATCATTCTAACTGTAGAAACTAACATCATAGGAAATAAGAACACTTTTAAAGACAAGAGCAAAACCATTCTATCCTGACGTTCAAATCTAAAAACGAATATTGACGATGAATATAATTTCGAGAAAGAATAAGTAATATTACTTGAGACAAACACAAGTCTAGAGAGAATAAGGGATAATAACCATCACGGAAAGGTATAGATAGTTCAGCAATACAGAGTAGGTGACAAATATAGATACGATATATCCACATGAAACTAGCAATCCAAATCCTACACTATAATATATATATATTATATATAATATATTATAATTATATATATATAATAAATATATATAATATATTATTATATCATTATATAATTATATAGTGGGTAAACATATACATAGATAGGCCCACATATGTAAAATAAAAGAAATCCAAAATAGCATACATAATAAAATATCTAAAGGAATATCCTCTTGCCACGAGAGACAACCCACGTTCAACCCTTGCTATATGAAAAGAATCCCCATGGTTATCATCCGAAAGACTGTAAGCAGGCATACCTCTCCGCAGGAATGTAGTCTCACACCTTCTAAAAGGCTATTAAACATCTTGCCTGAATCCTCTCACTTCAACGGTAACTATTTTCTCCTACCTTCAGGTACTGAATAATTTATTTAATATGTATTTTTTGAGGACTTATATTTGGAATGCAAATCTTATTCTTTTATTTTTTACATATAAATGGAATCGACATTAATTTATAAAAGAAAACTAAATATTCAGTTTGCCATTATACACACACCAAAATTATAAATTATTATAAATTATATAATATATATATATATCAATAATTTATATTATATTATATAATATATTAAATATATACTAGTGAACGACTTGTGCTGTTTTCATGTTGGATATATCCGTTATCTATATTTGTCCCTACTCTGTGATTGGCTGAACTATCCTATACCTTTCCGTGATTGGTTGAAATATCCCTTATCTCTTAGACTTGTGTTTGTTTCAGTAATATTACATTATTCTTTCTCTCGAAACTTATTTCATCGTCATATTCGTTTTAGATTTTGAACGTGGTAGAAGGTTGTGCTCTGTCTTAAAAGTGTTCTTATTTTCCGCTATGAATTATATTCCTACGTTAGAATGATTCGTCTTGATAAATACACCTCTATACGTGACATTGTGCATTGAAATCAATATTCGAAATGATGTATCCTTCTATATACAAAAAGGCAGAGGTTTCCTACTCATGTAGTGACCATATAGAATATAACAGACGTTTTTTAATAGTTCGACGAATTACTTGTGTATGCCACATCTGAGAATGGGTGAATGAACACTTTTAAATCACACTGTGTATTGAAAATCGTTGGAATAGTTATCATGGTGGAAATCATGATGATAAAACCTTACTTTAACCTTCTCTAACTATCTAATACGAATATTATGGATATTAGAATATGGCAGAGACGCGAAAATACAGATTATTTAACCCCACAATATATGGTTTCTATATTAGACGCACATCCAGTAAATATGGTCGTTCGAGAGAAAATGTTAAACAGTTGCGTAACCAGAACCAATGTTAACCGATATTAACTGGCATGCTCATTTTATTTATACAGGCATATTATACATTAAAAAAACTGTGACCTAAGATTCGAAATATAATTAATCATTTCTTCAAAGCTCGATAATGTCAATACACATTACTTCGTCAGCTTGAAAGAATCCCTTTACGTGAATGATCCTGACCCAAAACATATGGTAGTGTCAGGGAGAGAACTTGCATCGTATGTACTTCTGATGGATTGAGGAATTGAAAAATACATCTATATTCTAATAACGAAGATAGCTGGCATTGTGTAAGGATTTGGACCGATTAAATCTTAATGATGTCTCGTATAGAATAGAGTGAAGGAATCAAAATATTATATATATATTATACTATAATATATAATTAATATATATATATATATAATATATATAATATATATATATATATTATATATATATATTATATATATTATACTATAATATTATATATAAATATAATTATATAATATTATATATATATATTATTCACGGGCTGTTATTATATTATAATTAATTATTATTATTATATTATATATTATTAATTATTATTTTAATTATTATTATTATTATATTATATTTATTCTTTCAGTTTTAATATAGTGTTTTGTTTTGTTTGTCAAAGATCTTTTCTACATTGTTAATTTTATGAATATCGACCTCCTGTTGTTCATCTTTTATTCAGTTAGTTTGATATGCCCTTAATCTCTGTAAACTGTTTATCGCTGTCGTGTAAGGCGGATTATAATGGACTTTCTGAGTTGAATGCGGTATTTGTAATCTGTTTACTTCTATGATCTGTTGAAAAATAATTATCTAAGATTTGAGAACACCGTTTTATATACAAGTTTCTTCAGTACGATATTTCCACTGAGCTAACACCATGGCTTCTCTTCACACTCCCAACTTGTTAACGACATATTTACGAAGACCTTTGTTATCCGAAGCTGTATCTTTAATTTATTCGTAAACTAATGGTGATCGTTACATAGCCTGTATTCCTACGATAGGTGTACATGATACACCTTTGTTCATTTCTGTTGAAAAATTCCTCCGTATATGACACCGTGGAAAAATGGGTAAAGCTGAATATGTGATGATCTGATACATTCGAGTCATTAGGAAATATCCATTAGAAAACGAAGCGAGAGGGTATTAATTAAATAGATTTGTTTTCTCAATATTGCGAAGTGTTTAAAAGTATTGTTGTACTAATTACTGGAAACCTTACTCGGCAATACATTCATAGTACAAGAAAAGGGTTCCTGTTACATTTCGCGTGAAATATTACAAACCTTGTAAACAATAAAAGAAGAAATATAATCCATCTTGACAATGTCGACAATACGTGAACGAATTAATACATCTAGCCTATGGTTTGTTTTATAAAATTTACACTGAAGTATGGGGAAAACCTTATAATAGAGTATATCAGCTTGCTGACGGCAACTAATGTTGATACTTTTACTTCTCTTTGGCATGAAAACATTCTATATGATGCCTGAATATGCTGAAGAATGGGTTGGTGCATCTCGAGATATTATCTAGTTATTCAAAGGAATAGAGGTTTGGATACTTAATCAAGAGAAGCACAGTTTCACCTCAATCCCATGTTTCTGCAAATGTATTTAATCATAGTATATATAAAAAAAAAATAAATTTTTTTAAATATTAAATTATTTATATATATATATATTATATATATATATCATATTATATAAAATATATATATAATATATTATATACTTATATATATATATATACTATATTAGTATATATTTAAAAACTTGTGTTCTGTAATATTTTAAAAATATCTGTATGTAAACAACAATGTATATCTCGTTAAATATATAATATATATATATATATATATATATATCTATATTATATATATATATATTATATATAGTATATAATATATATATATATATATATTATCATCTACATTGTTGGAATACTTGGATGTGATCTCTTCCACCTCTTTTAAATTTATTATCTCTATGTAATACCAAATTGTAAATCTCGTTAATAATATAATATATATAATAAATATATATATATATATAATATATAATATATATATTATATTAATATATAAATACTATATATATAATATATTATATATAATATATATATATAATATATATAATATATAATATATATATATATATATATATATATATATATATATATATATTATATATAATACTATTTCTTTATATTTATATAATGCACTTTTCAGTAAAATTATTTTTTTAAAATCTTGTTTACCTCATCCTCTTACTATGTTTAAGTTCATACAAAGAACTTATTTATGTGTTATGTTTATCAAAAATTATATTTCTAACATATATATATGTAGAGAGAGAAAAAAAAAACATGGTGTATAATGAAATGTTTAAGTTTGTAGAAGAAAAATGAGGATAATAATTTTTTATTAAAATAAAATGTATGAGTAAAAGCAGTAAAACAGTAAAACACGAGGAGGGTGAAGGAGGGTGGGGACCCCCTGGTGACTGTTTGCTGTAGTGTCTTACTGCCTTACTGCTTTATGGGTCCTAAAATCGTGGAAATTTGACAACTTTTTTTTTCTAGAAACAATGTTTTTAAAAATGTTTTCAAAATAAAAATGTTTCAAAACAAACATCACATTTCCAAAAAAAATGTTTTCATCAAAAGAAAATGTTTTTCATCAAAGAAAATGTTTTTCGAAAAAACAAATGTTATTTACTACATGAAAAATGTAAATCTTATCCTTCAATATGAAAATTTAACTTTAACTTTAACTTTTTATCTATAACTTTAACTTTAACTTTGGTAATGAAACAGCTTTTCTATAAATAAAAAGACCTAGATGAATAAAAAATTGTAAGACTGTGTGGTGTGTGTGTGTGTGTTGTGTGTGTGTGTGTGTGTGTGTGTGTGTATACGAACTCTAACAAAATATACTCTTCTTCTTTCTCATATCTTCTTCTTCTTTCTTCTTCTTCTTCTTCTCTTCTTCTCTCTCTCTTTTTCTCTTCTCTTCTCTTTTTCTTTTCTCTTCTTCTTCTTCTTCTTCTTACTCTTCCTCCCTCCTTCTTTTTTTCCTGTAACATAAAGATGATCATCAAAGCTGAGACATTTAAAAGATGAGTCACTCCAATTGAGACAACAACGTGAGAACATCAACAGCGGAGATCAAAGTTTGAAAGTATCAAAGCATGAGGTATCAAAGTTGAGGTATCAAGTTGAGGTATCAACGTTGAGCACTCAAAGCCTAGGTATCGAGTTGAGGCACAAAATATTTGAGTTGTTGTGTGTGTGTGTGTGTGTTGTGTGTGTGTGGTGTTGTGTTGGTGTGGTGTGTGTGTGTGTTGTGTGTGTTGTGTGTTGTGGTGTTGTGTGTATGTGTGTGTGTCTGTGTGTAGGTGTAGGTGTATGGGTCTAGGTATGTGTTAGGATAGTTACATACAGGAACTCAAATTGGGCAGATCCTACATGCTCTGTAGACGTTCCTACAAACAGGTATGCGTTAGAATACCTACATGTCTCGAACTAGATCTCACTTACATCCCTCCCGAACTTTTATGCAAATCAATTTTCTAGGCCTTGATACGGTATCAAGGCCAAATATCAAGCCAAGACGAATATCAAGGGCCGTAGACGCGAAATATCAAGTCAAAACATCAAAAAGAGGGCTAAGCTACCTAAAGAGGTTAAAGGGAGTCAAAATTAGAGGGGGGAACCACAATAACGAAGGCAAACCCCTTCTCCGTAAGCGATGCCTAAA
>JABUQX010062975.1:0-35737 GCA_015478945.1 Trachelipus rathkii | reverse complement strand
AGCAGCAGCAGCAGTCTAGTCATCGCTCTCCTACCTCTACCGAACTCCAATAACAATGGTTTGTTTGGAAATGTAGTAGTTCGTGCGCTAGTACTGCTACTGCTGCTTTCAGGCTTTAGTAGTGACATTTGTTGCCTGGGCGGTGCTGCGTCGTCTCTCCCTCTACCGAACTCCAATTACAATGGCTGTTTGGAAATAGAGTTTCGGCCGGTTCCGCTCTCGCGGCAAGTGCTGCTACTTGTGCTGGTTTTGCTAAGGGTGTAAAGGTTTTTGCATCGTTCCTTTATTCCTCTGCAGTACTTAAGCTGCGGCGGCGGCATAAAAAAGTCGAAAACTCCCTCTACCGAACCCCCACTAACTCTGGTGGTTTGGAAATAGAGTTAAGACTTAATGTTGCTGGGCTGCCGTCCGTTGCTGGTGCGTGCAGAAAATGAAAGCAAACATCAACAGATCTGTGCGTGTGTATATACCAGTCGCCTGCTGCAGCAGCAGCAGCAGGAGCAGTCTAGTCATCGCTCTCCTACCTCTACCGAACTCCAATAACAATGGTTTGTTTGGAAATGTAGTAGTTCGTGCGCTAGTACTGCTACTGCGGCTGCTGCTGCTTTCAGGCTTTAGTAGTGACATTTGTTGCCTGGGCGGTGCTGCGTCGTCTCTCCCTTTACCGAACTCCAATTACAATGGCTGTTTGGAAATAGAGTTTCGGCCGGTTCCGCTCTCGCAGCAAGTGCTGCTACTTGTGCTGGTGCGTGCAGAAAATGAAAGCAAACATCAACAGATCTGTGTGTGTGTATATACCAGTCGCCTGATGCAGCAGCAGCAGGAGCCGTCTAGTCATCGCTCTCCTACCTCTACCGAACTCCAATAACAATGGTTTGTTTGGAAATGTAGTAGTTCGTGCGCTAGTACTGCTGCTACTGCTGCTGCTTTCAGGCTTTAGTAGTGACATTTGTTGCCTGGGCGGTGCTGCGTCGTCTCTCCCTCTACCGAACTCCAATTACAATGGCTGTTTGGAAATAGAGTTTCGGCCGGTTCCGCTCTCGCGGCAAGTGCTGCTACTTGTGCTGGTTTTGCTAAGGGTGTAAAGGTTTTTGCATCGTTCCTTTATTCCTCTGCAGTAGTACCTATGCTGCGGCGGCAGAAAAAAGTCGAAAACTCCCTCTACCGAACCCCCAATAACTCTGGTGGTTTGGAAATAGAGTTAAGACTTAATGTTGCTGGGCTGCCGTCCGTTGCTGGTGCGTGCAGAAAATGAAAGCAAACATCAACAGATCTGTGTGTGTGTGTATATACCAGTCGCCTGCTCCAGCAGCAGCAGCAGGAGCAGTCTAGTCATCGCTCTCCTACCTCTACCGAACTCCAATAACAATGGTTTGTTTGGAAATGTAGTAGGTCGTGCGCTAGTACTGCTACTGCTGCTGCTGCTGCTTTCAGGCTTTAGTAGTGACATTTGTTGCCTGGGCGGTGCTGCGTCGTCTCTCCCTCTACCGAACTCCAATAACAATGGCTGTTTGGAAATAGAGTTTCGGCCGGTTCCGCTCTCGCAGCAAGTGCTGCTACTTGTGCTGGTTCTGCTCAGGGTGTAAAGGTTTTGCCATTCGCGGATTTGTAGATTGCTAGTGCTGCTCTGCGCGCGCTTAGATTGCTTTTCTCTTTCTTCTCCTTCGTTCGATGCTTAGGCGCTAAACGTTTTTCAACGCAGGGGATTTTACCTCAGATTCCTCTCGATCCCTTTAACTAGATGCGGGCAGCTCTAGTTAAGGGGGGGTAGGGAATTGGCATCCTGGACCGAGATCGTTTATCGCGATGTTGCCGAATAGGTACCGAATGAATGAATGAAAGAGACAGTCGCAGGCAAAGTAATCTGAGCTACGCACGCAGCTAATCAATCTTCAAAGTCCCGGTGGTATCGTCCTTTATTTCTCTGTAGTACCTAAGCTGCGCCGGCAGGAAAAGTCGAAAACTCCCTCTACCGAACCCTCACTAACTCTGGTGGTTTGGAAATAGAGTTAAGACTTACTGTTGCTGGGCTGCCGTCCGTAGCTGGTGCGTGCAGAAAATGAAAGCAAACATATCATCACAAATGTTGATACCAGTCGCCTGCTGCAGCAGCAGCAGCAGCAGGAGCAGTCTAGTCATCGCTCTCCTACCTCTACCGAACTCCAATAACAATGGTTTGTTTGGAAATGTAGTAGTTCGTGCGCTAGTACTGCTACTGCTGCTTTCAGGCTTTAGTAGTGACATTTGTTGCCTGGGCGGTGCCGCGTCGTCTCTCCCTCTACCGAACTCCAATAACAATGGCTGTTTGGAAATAGAGTTTCGGCCGGTTCCGCTGTCGCTACTTGTGCTGGTTTAATTTGCTGTTTGCTTTCACGAGAGATAAAGCTTTCTTATTCGCCCCCCGGTTGAGACTTTCTTTTCCCGAAGTATCCATCAGTATGGTTAATGCAGCTGGTACGAAGGCGGCTATCTTCCCTTTCCTCTTCCTTTTGCCTCTTAACTGAAAAACGGAGAAAATATGGGATAAAACAAATAAACAACTCGTGGTAGGGGATCACTAGGCTCGTGGGTCGACGAAGACCGTTGCAATATGCGGAATTAACCCGTCTTGCAAGTGACTTCAATGTCGACAGGTCGAACGCACATTGCGCCTCTCCACCTTGAGAGGAATGCGTGTTTGGGGCACGGAGTAAGGACTTTCCAAGACGCTATTTTTTAGCAGTGGTCGAATCGGCTTCGGTCTTGGGGTTCTTACCACCACCTCATTCAGCGAGTTTTTTCTTTATTTTGGACGTTATCTCTTTTTTTTAGTTGCACTAAGAGTAACGCTCATAAGTTGCCGGAAAGAAAAACTCAAAAATCGCATTCTTTTCCCGGAGAGGCACTCCTGGGCAAGTGTCGGTTTTTACTACAAGACCTCTGTTTCGGGCGTGTGTAGGGCGTTAAGGAACCTGGTTAGGAGCGACACTTCCAATTTGGCAAAGCCATAAGAGTGCACAAATGTCTCGCCAGGGGATGTTTCGTCACGATAGCGTTCCGTCTCATTGTCATTCTCTCGAATCACTCACGTTAAGAGACTAAGTACCCTGGACGTATTATAGGCGTTGAGGCTTGGCGAAAGAAGCGTAGATCGTTGGGCCGGTGGTGAGGATCCCCGGTGTGGGCGTATTTAGTGCTGGTGAAACTTGATCGACTCCGCGCGAAACGACTAGCGCGGAGGTCTATGAGGTCGTTTCCCAGAATATGCTATTTATTGCTCCCCGCCTCACCTCGGTGATATTTACTGGGTGGCACGTGAATGAGCGCTATTGGTGGCAAGAAGCTCAACTAGGACCACACCTCATCGCCGTTTTTGTCGCTGCGGCGTTGAGGATAGTTGCCGGGGTCGCATACTAGTTGAGTGGAAGGCTAACCAATGTGTCTCCTTCTCGTGGCGGAATGTCAATAAAGGATGACGGGATTGTTCGACATGGAGTACGGAAGCCCCTAGCTTAACGCAGAGGAAGAAACCCCCTATATATAAAACTCCCGCCGTGGGGATGTTTTACAAAATTGGTTTCCGAGCCTGCGGCTTAAGCGGTCCTTCTCCAAACGTAATAATCCCGAACTCCTGCGCTTTATCACCCAGATATTATTATCCCTTAAATTTTTTCTGACGTTCTCGATGATCGCCTGGCATTGCTGTCAACTCAACTGTCTCCCTGTACGTCCTGTAGGGAAAAGCTTTTCGTTGCATATTCGAGTCCTTGGACGTTCGCGGGGCGCCGAGTGCGCGGATGTGCTCATAGCCTTAGCGTCGTCTTAAGTACGTAGCGGCTCGAGGGTAGAGAAGAAAAGCAGCATTATTATTTTACACCTTCTCGAAGGTTAAAATAAAAAGTATCTCCCTCGTCCGCGACATGACGATCGCGATTCCTTGTGAAATCATGAAAAAAACTCTGATTCCAAGTCGCTTCGCACGCGCTCTTCTCGTTTTCTCAGCCGATGCTGCGGTAGTTCCCTTTACCGACCCAATTTAACGAAGCTTGGGTCGGAAAAGTGGAACACGTAGCTGTTTCAGCAGCGGGAGCGTCCGGCAGAGCAGCTATCCGTCCGTCCGTCCGTCGATTCTTCCTCTACCGAACTTGCAATAACTCTGCTCGTTTGGAAATGGAGTTTCTTCGGCGGCTTAATCAGCTGCTCTCCTGGTCGTTTCTTCAGCTGCTGACACAGCTGCCTCCGCTGCGAAAACTCCCTCTACCGAACTTGCAATAACTCTGCTCGTTTGGAAATGGAGTTTTCATTTTGGCCGCTTCTTCAGCTGCTGCCGCGCGTTCATCAGTCACTACCTCTCAGCAGCAGTCGTTTCAACCTCTACCGAAACCTCAATCACAATGCGGTTTGGAAATGTTGAGCGACGTCTAAAGCTGCAGCTGTTGAGATGTAGTGTCTGTTGCTTCGCTAGCTTCAGCTGATAATGTTGCTGGTTTTGTGGCCGATGTTGCAGTCGTCTCTCCCTCTACCGAACTTGCAATAACTCTGCTCGTTTGGAAATAGAGTTTCGACTGTTGCCTGTAGCTTCCGTCTCCGTAAATTCTGGTTTAGGTGGTTGTAGCAGCAGCAGCAGTAGCAGTTGCAGCGTTCTCCCTCTACCGAACTTGCAATAACTCTGCTCGTTTGGAAATAGATTCGACTGCTCAAGTTGCCAAATTGTTGCTGCTTCTCGGCTGCTGCTACAACCACCTAAACCAGAATTTACGGAGACGGAAGCTACAGGCAACAGTCGAAACTCTATTTCCAAACGAGCAGAGTTATTGCAAGTTCGGTAGAGGGAGAGACGACTGCAACATCGGCCACAAAACCAGCAACATTATCAGCTGAAGCTAGCGAAGCAACAGACACTACATCTCAACAGCTGCAGCTTTAGACGTCGCTCAACATTTCCAAACCGCATTGTGATTGAGGTTTCGGTAGAGGTTGAAACGACTGCTGCTGAGAGGTAGTGACTGATGAACGCGCGGCAGCAGCTGAAGAAGCGGCCAAAATGAAAACTCCATTTCCAAACGAGCAGAGTTATTGCAAGTTCGGTAGAGGGAGTTTTCGCAGCGGAGGCAGCTGTGTCAGCAGCTGAAGAAACGACCAGGAGAGCAGCTGATTAAGCCGCCGAAGAAACTCCATTTCCAAACGAGCAGAGTTATTGCAAGTTCGGTAGAGGAAGAATCGACGGACGGACGGACGGATAGCTGCTCTGCCGGACGCTCCCGCTGCTGAAACAGCTACGTGTTCCACTTTTCCGACCCAAGCTTCGTTTCAAACTTTGGTCTGGTAAAGGGAACTACCGCCAGCACGGCTGGAAAACGAGAAGAGCTCGTTGTTCTGTTGTCCCGTCGTGCCGAATAGCGTGACTGGAATCTGATTGTCTTTTCTAAATGAGATATATCACGAGCGAAATGGCAGATCGGCCTACGATCCTGTCGCGGGCGTGGCACAACGAGGCGAGGATGATTGTCTGATTTTAACCTCTCCTCAAGAGAGGTTAGTAAACACTTTACCTATCATAGTGCTCGTTGGCTCTCTCTGCTCTACCCTACGAGTCTGCTCACGTACCCTTAGACTGAACGCTAGAAATGTCTACTTCCGAGACTACCTCTTTTCCGCCGTGCGGGGGCACTTCGGCGCCTCATCGGAACGTCGGCAATGTGTGAGCTTTCGAATTAGGGCTCGCGACATACTGAGTAAGCCTCTCTCACAATACACGTGACCGGTAGCAGAAGTGGATCCAGTAAGACCCATTTGACCTTAGCAGTATGCCATTCACTGCAATCTTATGACTGCCTTGAGAAACGGTCTAGGAGAAAATGAGATGGGATCCCTGAGATCATCGGTTTCTGCGGTCGATAATTGTAAGCCATGAAGAGTTTACGGAATCCTCACTCTATAGGGCGTTTGTTAGTAGGAGACCCGCAGGCGCGGATATCGCTCGCCCGCAGAACCAATGTCTGAGAACCAAACATTCCTCCATCGGGTCGGTCCTCGGTCACTGTGCGAGGTTCATCTCTTGTAGGTGAATAATAGGCGGGTTTTCCGAATCTCTGCACCTCTGCTCTCATAGTCTAGTTACTGCTAGAGAGCTTCCGTGCTCGACTCTCTCATAGTGACCTCTTCTCAACAATCCCGATCCGACATCCTGTTACCTTCTTAAGGCAGACACATTCTCGATTATCCACGAAGCAGAGTGCTCAAGAACTATCTCTAATCTCGCAGTTTCTCTGTCCTTCCCACCTTATCTAGAGCTAGTATGACTGACCACCACTCCTTTATAAGAGCATACATCATTTCCATCTCCTATACGCGTTCGCTACTTAGTTCGGTATCCAGATGTTAGGAATCTTCCCTGCCCGATGTTGTGCTGTACGGTACTCGTATAGGCCGGCTTGTGCTCATTTGTGCTCTTTGGTGATGACCCACCTCAACATTAGCAGCTTCACATATAACACGAATGAAACACCCATTGATATATATTATCAACCTCTGATTAGGTTGGCGCGGGGAAGCAGAGTAGAGATAGCATGTAATTTGCTGGAGTATAACGTAACCTTATAGGTGTTTTATGTAGACCTCCCGCGCTTGTATTATTTAACTTGGCTGCGCATAGGATGAGAACAATGCAGGATGTGCTCTTTTTTGTCCCCTCTGACCTCTCAGCACAGTTATGATGCATTTGTTATCATTCGTTCGTAGCATGCACATGGACTTTCTTTTAACGCTGCTTTTCTTTCCCCTCATTTTCATAAATTTTCCGTCTTTCAATCCACCTTCTTTCTCACAGTTTTCTAACGAGATCCCACCCATTAGTCCCTATATTATTTATATAAGGTTTGCCTCCTTTCCCTCACAGGCCCACGGGTCTATCCGGTGCCTCTCCCATGGGGTGGTCAGTTCACCCTATACTTCCTTCCCCGTGGATGGCGGTTACAGTTGAAAACCGGTCATTTCAGTCACCTTGACTGTGGCCGCCAATGTAAGAACCCAACCTTGATCTACGGCAGGAGGCTTTCTACACTTTGTGTATTAATCTTCGGCTTACGTGAGATATTAAAATAATTGCCGTGCGGTATCTGGGGCTGGGTGCACTCGGCCGGTAGAGTCCCGGGAGGATTTCCGAAGCCAACTTCGTTGTGTGGGTCTCTGGACTTGACCTGTTGAAAGAGATTACCTTCCTTATTGAATTTACGCTTTCCAGCCATCTTTATTTTACGTTTATTATTCATAAGCTTTATTGTAACAATGTTATTCACTGGAGACGAAGTTTGTTGGTAAAAAAATTTATGGAAAAGTTCTTCAACTGTGGAACACTCTTAACTTAGACGAGTGTATGGAAAACAATATCAACAACATACATCTGTCAGGTTCCCCAGCCTGACTCTTACCTCGTCCCTCTATTCTAGACCAGGGTATCTATGGCTTTACTTCATTTTCCACACCTGAGGGGCCTTTGAGTGTTTCAGCGATTCATCGGATAGAAACCCAAACACCCGGTGACCCAACGGTCCGTGGCATCTCGCAAAGGTTCCCGTCATCGTCGTTCATTCGATTTACCCCTGCTGCACCCCCACCAGGAATGACAGCAGCAATCATTCTCCGACATATTCACATTACTGCATCCACTAGCTCCAAAGGCTCTTACTGATCACAGAATTATTTTTCAGCGGTGCACTTGAAAAGTTTTAGGAGTGAAGCCTCTCCAGTCCCTTTAAGATGAAGATATCCTGTCTTTCTCGTACAAGCTGCCTAACCGAAATCAAGGTTCTTCTTGTCATCCTTACACAATCTCCTCCGCAATCTTCCTATATTTCTATACTCCTGACGATATTAGAAAAACATCTAAAGGCATTTTCTTTTTGTCT
Organism: Trachelipus rathkii; assembly: GCA_015478945.1. Taxonomy (NCBI): domain Eukaryota; kingdom Metazoa; phylum Arthropoda; class Malacostraca; order Isopoda; family Trachelipodidae; genus Trachelipus; species Trachelipus rathkii. The sequence continues at coordinate 27,851 of JABUQX010062975.1, read as the reverse complement.
TTAAGAACAAAATAGGAACGAAAGATTTAGCTGTCATGGATGAAATCTTCCGGGGCACCAAGATTTTCCTGCTTACAAACATTTAGATATTCCCCCGCGTAGGAGTTCGCTTGCTTGTCTACCTCAACTCCTCATCACGTACAAAATGAGTAATAGGGTTCAAAGTCACAGTGTTCGCCACGTTTTATCCTCACCCAGACGTTGCTTCAAATGTCAATGGTTTGTTATCCCGAAAATACTGTAGGGACCGGATGACATATGCCCAATCTGCGGAGAATTATTTCACACTCTTTGTGAAATACCTAACTGTGAAATTGTGGAGGACCCACAGTGCTACTTTTTAAATGCGCCGTCTCTCTCGCTCTGAACAGGAGGTTTGGAATATTACCTATACAATTGGCAGGTAAGAGAATGCAACGCCAGCTCAAGGAAAAAAGCAGACAAATCCAAAGTCAATCTTACGCCACAATTACAGCCTGCCACCACGCCTCGCGTGTTAAACCGGCTAACAAACCCATCCATCGAACTCCTTCCTAAATCTACCGTGAACTCACAGTTACTGCAACCTGTTTGCCTGTATTGCACTGCCAACTCCTCAAATAGTACAAAAACAGCCCTTGATTCAATTTCCCGCCCAAACCATCAACAACCTTATCCCGAGTACTAGCTCTCAAAACTAGCAAGGAACTAAAACTGAGTTCTCCAGTAGCAAAATGGAAAAACTTTCCTTGCCATAGACACACTATCCCTACTTACCAAATAGGTTCACCAAACTAATGCAAGAGGACGGGTCTCTTTGGCCCTTAATTCGCTCCACTATGACTCATATCCCTGGAAAGATGTTTCTAAACACACAGAAAAGAATAGTCCCCAAGCTTAAGATTATTCGTTAAAATATAGGCATCCGAATTTTTAAACAAAAACACAGTGAACCTCAACGTAAATAAATTACAACTCAAAGAACTCTCATAAATTTTACTCAGAGACAAAGCATGCTCACAGATGGTACGTCAACAATCACAGCTGTTGTCTTTTCCTACTTTACGGTCCATAACAACTTCTGAAAGTTATCCCATATTCTTGTCCGAATCTTCCCGTTAGCAGTAACTCTAGTTTTCTTTGATATTTTCAAGACGTATATTCTTTATAACATTATGATTTGTTATGTAATCTTAAACTATTTATAATACAAAGGTACAATTTTATTTATATTTTATTTTTATTTATATTTGACTGACTGAATATTTCATTTCCCCACCAATCTCCCTTTGACACTTGAAGCATATATGACAGGGCCTCCTGGTGCTATTTTTTCAACCCAGTATGCCGCTTCTCTGTGAGCGTGGTGGGTCCGTCACTACTCAAAAACAAAATAATATTATTATTATTACTTATTATTTTATATTTATTCATATATATATCTTATATATATATATAAGATTATTTATATATATATAGATAATATGATATATATATATTAACTTATCATAATAGTATATATATATATAATATATATATCATACCCGTTATATTAACCGTCCTTCTCCCATTTCATGTAATACTACCTATGTATATCTTGATCTTTTGTCTGAGAGTCTCCCCATTCTCCCCCTGGAATCCTTGGTTGCTATCGCATTGTTGTCTCTGTGTGTTTATTCCCATCTTGCCTCCTCCTCCGTGTACATTGTTAAAAAACCGGTTTATTCTATCTTTTCCGGCCCGCCTATTGTTGAGGACTCGACCTGGCTTAGTACCACTGAGGAAGAGGGCAAGATGCGATATTGATACAACACAGAGCAACAATTCAGTATAGCACCAGGATGCAGGAGGAGAATGGGGAGCTTCAGAAGAGAGATCGATTATACATAGTTAGCCTATGTACAGAAATGGGGAAGGACGGTTAATATGACGGTATATATATATATATATATATATTTTATTATATATATATATATATAATACTAATTATATATATATAAATGTTATATATATACTATATATATATATTATATAGATAATTAAATAATATATATAATATTTTTTGTTTTTGAGTCGTGTTCACAAGGACCACCACGTCACAGGAGCGGCCAACTGGGTGAAAAAATCAGCACCATGGAGGGCCCTTCATTATATATGCTTAAGTTTCAAAGGGAGATTTGGATGGGGAAATGAATATTCAGTCAGTCAAATATAAATAAAAACTAATAAATTGTACCTTTGTATTATAAATAGTTCTAAGATTACATAACAAAATTCAAATGTTATAAAGTATATTCACTTCTTGAAGATACAAGAAATAGAGTTACTGCTAAAGCGGGAAGATTCAGACAAGATATGGGGTAATCTTTCAGAAGGTGTTATGGACCCGTAAAATATGAAAATGACAAACAAGCGTGATGTTTGAGGACAATTGTTGAAGCCATTGTTTTGTCTCTGGAGTAGATTTATGGCGAGGTCTCTTTTGAGTTGTATTTTTTACGTCTGGTTACTGTGTTTTTGTTTAATAAATTCGGATGCTTATAACTTTTTGACAAGAATAATCTTCTAGCTTGGCGACTATCTTTCTGTGTGTGTTGAAACATCTTTTCCAGGGATTTGAGTAATAGTGGGAGCCGAATTAAGGGACAAAGAGCCTCTTGCATAAGTTTGGTTAACCTATTTGGTAAGTATGGGATAGTGTGTCTTGCAGGAAAATGTTTTCCAATTTTGTACTGGATGAACCAGTTTAGTTTCATTGCTAGTTTTGTTGAGAGCTAGTATCGGGAGAAGGTTGTTGATGGTTTGGGCGGGTGAGATTTGAGATCAAGGGCTTGTTTTTGTACTATTTGAGGAGTTGGCAGTGTGAGTGGGCAATACAAGCAGACAGGTTGCAGTAACTGCCTGAGTTTCACTGAAATTTAGGGACGGATTTCTGATGGGATGGGGTTGTGTTGGCGGTTTAACACGCGGTAGGCGTACTCGTGGCAGCGAATGTCGGCGTAAATTGACTTTTGATTTGTCTGCTATTTTCCTCTGAGCTGGCGTATGCATCTCTCTCCTGTCAATTTTTCTAGGCGTACATACATTCCAAACCTCCTGTGCAAACACGTGTAAGCGCATTTGCAAGATAAGCACTTGTTGCGGGTCCTCCACAATTTCTACATTGTTAGTGAGTATTTTCACAAAGAGTGTTGAAATATTCTCCGCAATGCGCATATGTCATTCCGGTCCCCTAACCGTATTTTTCAGGATGACCAACAATTGACTTGAGAACGGTCTGGTCGAGGAATAACGTGTGCGAACCACTGTGATTGTGAACCCTATTTTCATGTGTTTAGTTTATAGAGTGTTGATAGGTTAGCAGCCAAGCGATCCTCACGCGGGGGATCTAAAAATGTTTGTAACGGAAAATCTTTGCTGGAGATTTCTTAAAAAGCTAAATCTCGTTCTATTTGTTCTAACAAAAAATAGTGCCTTAGATGTGTTTCTTATGTTGTAAGTTAAAATTAGGAATGTTTTGCTGAGAGTGTTACAGATGACCAGTAATGGAACTTTAATTCGGTTAGCAGCTGTACGAGTACATTGGACAATTTCTCATTAAAGTGACTTGGAGAGTCTTCAACTCCTAAAACTTTTCAAGTGCATCGCTGAGAAAAAATGGTTCTGTGATCAGTAAGAGCTTTGGAGGTAGTGAATCGCAGTATGTGATATATCGGGTGATGTTCTGCTGGCATTCTGGCGTGGGTGGCTGGAGCATATGGAGTAAAGAGATGAGAACGACATGACGGGGGACACCTTTCGAGATTGCCCGGACCGTTGGGCACCTGGGGTGTTTGGGTTTGCTAGTCGATGAATCGCTGAAATGCCAAAGCCCCTCAGGTGTGGGAGAAGGAAGTAAAGCATAGATACCTGGTCTAGAGTATAGGGACGATGTAAGGTCAGGCTGGAACCTGACAGATGGTTAATTGTTGTTGATTGTTTTTGCTCCACCCTTGGTTTAAACCGTTTTATTTCTGGTAAAGACTTTTCCATTAATTTTTATTTGACCACAAACTCGTCTCATGAATGACATTGTAACAATAAAGCTTATAGATATAATACGTAAAATAACAACAGGATGGGCTGGAAAGGCGTATAATTCATAAGGAACGGGTAATCTTCTTCCACCAACAGGTACAGTCCAGAGACCACACAACGACGTGGCTTCGGAAGATCTCCCGGGACTTCTACGCCGATGACACCGTGTACCGCACGACCTTATATTTTATATCTTCACGTAAAGCCCGAAAAATAATTACACAAGTTTTGTAGAACAGCCTCTGTCGGATTAGCTCACAGTTCGCGTTCTTACATTGGCGGGCCCAGTCAGAGGTGAACGGAATGACCGGTTTTCAACCTTGTACCTCATCACCGGGTAGGAGTATGGGTGTGAACTGAAACCATGCGGGAAGAGGCACCGGATAGCCCGTGGGGCTGTGATGGGAAAAAAGGGAGGGCAACCTTATATTAAATATTAAAGGTAATGGGTGGGATCTAGGAAACTGTGATAAAGAAGGTGGATTGAAAGGACGGAAAATTTATGAAACATGGGGGAAGAAGAAGGTGTGAAGAAATCCATGTGACAAATGCTAATAGAACGAATGCATACAAATGCACATCACACGATGCGATTGGGGGTCAGAGGGACACACAAAAAGACCCATTCTGCATTGGCTTCATCGCTATTTGCATGCCCAAGTTATATCAAGAGATAAACCACTATGAAATCAACACCCTCGGCATAATAATAATATATTTTTTTTTTGAGTGGATGTACAGATACTGCACAGCACAAGAGAATGCGCTCCATGTTAGGAAACCTAACGTGCAGGGAAACCGTAACGGAACGAAATGGAACAAGTGATGACTGGTTAGTATCTTATACAAGATGTTCAGTTCCAATAGGAAGGGCAAAATGCGAAAATCACTACGAAATGAGACGATCGGATAATATGTGTAGCGATGGCTGAAGAGTATTAGCGATCACGTCAGGAAAAACTTGTTCTAAGGTCGAGATGGCAACGCGAATCCACAAAGAGCTGAAGAACACAGTAGAGGAACGGTGAGAGCAAAATGGCAGGTTCGGTGGGAACCCCCCGCGTCATAAGAATCCATGAGTTCGAGATTGTTTATGTCTAAGACCGCAAAGCGAGCCAACACCTCAAGAGCAAACTCTTTCCTTACTAAGATTGAGCACCTCGTGCCAGATGGTTTTGACATTCGAAGTTGGCGGCCACCGGCAGGATCTCTCCGCCAACATAACTTGCCGCCAGAGAGGATAGCCTCGACGCCAGATGGAGATTGGAGAACCGTGTTTAGTCGGGAGACTCGGAGCTCCGAGGTCGAGAAGTTCTCCAAGCCACCGGAGAAGTTATAGTCGCGAGACATAAACGAACGCCAGCAGCTCGTGCGCAGCATCCTCACCACCGCGCCAACGATTTAGCGCTCTCTTCGCACTCCACTAGGCGCCGTTCTCACCACCGGCACAATCAACTCAAAATGGGAGGAACCAAGACACAAACGAATACGTTTTGCGGCGTCCAGCTCCGGTACTTAGTCTGCTTTAACGTTGATGTGATTCGAGGAGAATGCACAATGAGACGGAAACGCTATCGTGACTGAAACATTCCCTGGGTAGACGCAGAAGAGCATCTGTTGTGCACTATCATTTTAATGAATGATCTATGACCTAATATTAAGTATAAAGTTGATACTGCTATCATCAACCAGGTATCTCTACAAACTAGCTCCTAACATACATAACTAAGCTCAATGTCTTCTATTATATCATGTATTTGTTTTGAGTGGTATAAATGTAACCGGGAACATATCTTGCCAGCCACAGATGCGCCCTGGCCTCCGTGTGTAATTTACCGATTTATAGTGAAAGTGACAGGTGCAATGCATTTTGAGTTCCTTTCACTCCTCCGCGCGCAAATCAGGAAATCTAGTGTGAGAGCGATGAGCTTATAACTTAAGTACTAGAACTCTTCAAAAAAGATTGCAAATAGGAGAAGCAAAAATGCGAATCTCAACTACCGCTACAATAAGTAAGAAGTATCAGAATACATATCGTGTGCTGAAGACTGAGAGTGGAATTATAGTGAGCACGTAGGAAAAGAGAATTGGGTCTAAAGGTCGAGATCACGCCAATCACGGATAGCGTAGAAATAGACCCGCCTCAGATGACCGAAGCCGATGTCAGAGGCCAAACTGTGTAGAGAGAAGAGATGCAAGATGGGCCACGGTCCTGGGAAGAGGAAATCCTCCGTCGACTACTCAGATGCACAATCCCAACACGCTAATGTGTCGCATCTTTCGATAATGACCAAAACGGTCGCAAGACGAGGCCGACAATCGTGCCTGCTCATCAGCACTGAGTCCTCTCTGACACTTGCAATTAGGTGTCAATTCAAGAGAACCAAGGCCGGCCTTTAAAGGAATATCGCGTTTATTAACTATTTCTTACCGGGTCTGTTCTCGTCGGACGCACCCGAAGCAGAGTCTACACGTCTCCCTCCTCAACCACCGTAGTGTACTACTCTATGCGCATGAGAGAAATCCAGGCATTGGTATACATTACATATTCTCTCCGGTGTATTTAATTCAGTACCAGAGCGCAAACCAGGCCTAGAGTTAGGCCACACACCGGAGTAATGACTCAGGCCCGCTTCGTACGCTTTAACCGGACACCTGCCATAAGACGCATAGCATGAGGTGAGACCTAAACTGTCAGAGCAAAATAGATGGTCTCAATCGCGGCAGGTCGCAGACAAATAAGGAAAGGAGCTTATCTCTCGTTAGTCAAGAAACCAAAGGCGATACGGAATTAAACCAGCGACACCGTCAACTAGACTCTACGAGACGGACATTCAGACGTCAGAAGACGAAAAGCTGCGTATTTTCCTAAAACTATTAGCCCACTGTATACTTCGGCGAGAATACGGTAGAGTGAGGAGAGATTTCGACGACTGTCACTGGCGCACCGTGCCCATTGCAAATCAAATAATGGTCTTCACATGACTCACACGAAGACACTGAAGAACGCCCAGACTAGAGTGAATTAGTGTACTAGCGCGGAACGAACTTACATACACTTATCTCGAAATTATCACGAAGCCACAACTATAGTTATTGAGAACGGCTTCCACCTTCCCCGGGTATTCCGCAGGTAGAACCATCCGAATGCGTATGACTAGACTGCTCTGCTGCATAGCGCATAGCCCGCCTATTGCGTTAGCACGGCTCGAACTAGTGGTGAACTTCACACAGTGTTCGTGTCAAGACCTAGATCAAAATCATGTTCAATATCAGCGTTTCAACCTGTTCTGGGCTGTAGCGCACCGCCTCACGAGACGTCACGCTCCACACTAAGGCACAATCAGTAAGTCTTAACTGCTTCCTCTTTGCGAAGACCACCAGAGATGTACGAGTGAGATATCCGCCGACTATGAGGGAGTTTCGACTTTGTCCTGAGCCGGGTTGCAAGCGATATAAGTGAGATAACTAACAGTACGCAAATAGATAATAGGGACTGACCGAGTTATACTCGTAATAGGCTGCGTGTCGACCGTAAGGCGTCAGTTGATACTACTTGATATATCGCGCTGCACTGTCTCTTCATTCATTTCATTCCGTGTACCTTATGGTCAGCCAAGCCAGTAGCTAGCGAGAAGTAATAGTCCACGATTCCGTGGTCCCAGGGATATGCCAGATGGCCTCACTACCGCGCTCCTATATCTCAGAAAGCTCTTCTTCGCGCAGATGCTAGTTGAGAGAAATGGACATCGAGGGAGGTTCATAGAACCTTCGCAGTCCGGTGATATAAGGATCGCTTCAGATGGAAGACAAGGAGTGTTCGAGAACTCGCTAAGACAGTGACTGACGAAGTAGAAGAAAACAAACCGCAGATTATACGAAGAGATTTTATCACAGCGCCAGAGCGCCATGATGCGTATAAGCAGGTGGACATGCATTCTATGTCACCAGTCGTCAACACCACAATCGTCTCTGAAGTGCAACAGACCTTTCACACGCCTGTGACGTCTAGGAACGCAGCACGAAGTAATGAACTCATGAAGGCAACTGTGTGGTGGAGAGCCGGTCAACGGCAGCGAACCCAGGGAAGCGCCCGCCGAAAACCTCCCTCTCCCGATCCTACTACGTCCAACACAAGGCAGATGGCTATATTGTGGGGAGGTTCCGGTAGAGGCGGTAAACGAATGAGGCGGCACCGCGTGCTCGTAGACAGCGACCGCCATGGCAACAGACACGAGAGATTTCTCTCTCACGCATACTGAAGAACGTGCAATAGTAGGTCCACGCGACGGGAGAAAGTCGTGCAAGCCACGCGGGCAAGTAGCCAGGTAGCGCAACCCAGTCACCGGTGCAGCGCCTGCGAAGTTTGACGTTCCATACAGAGCGAGAGATCTTTAGCCTTAGCCTGTAGCTATCAAATCTCATGCCGGACAAGATCGTAACAACCAAATTTATGTATTGGAGAGTCTACGCACGTAGAGGTGAGGAGAGCGAGATGAAATCCGAACCTCACACGTATCTGCATAATCGCTGCTCGGATAGTGAGAAGACGAACACAATCAGTGAGACTGGTAGCTCGCGCTCCATATGACACACCTCAGCCACACAAGAACGAAATTCCTCTGCTCCGATTGCGTTGCTTTCTTTTCTGCCCGCCGGTACCCACAGAACGACGCGTACTCAGAGACCGAGCACCCACACAATAGCGAGGAACGAATTGAGAGTCTTAACTACTTGGATTTCCCATTAAACCCAGAGTTAAGGTTCGCCGCGGATTCAGGGATGGAGGGGCTCCGCCAAAACCCCCTCAAAGACGCGTGCACAAGGCGTGTTTTCGAAACATAGCTCCTTTTTCTTGAGGTGTGACACGGACACGGGCCCGCTATCGAACTTTTATAATGGAAGTAAGCAATGCGCATCGAGGAATAAAGAACGCATGGCAATGTAACATGCATATTTCACCACACACTTCAGCAGAAGAAAGAACGATCCATGGCACGATGTCCGCGAGCACTGATGGCTACGGCGACCCAATTAGCGGAAGCCTCTCGGCGCGAAACTACTGCTATATGGTACCTGAACTACACGCAAATGTGCGTATATATAGAAGCAGATCTGCGTAAGCCAACGCGAATTCACTACATGGGAGAGGACTTGAAACGATGCATTTCAAGGTCAAGAAGCACCGCAAACCATTGGGGGCACACCAGATGGGTTCATACTCTGAGCAAAAAGTCCCTCGAGAATACCAGCCCAGTTGGAGCAATAGCGAGGAGCAATATATGCAGAGTAAAGACCCATAGGCAGGAGAACACATCGATACCTAGCGTTATCTATTGGAAAAGCCGGAGAAAGGAAGCCCACGAACTACTAGCTAGTCAATCACTGAGAACAAAACCATTGTTATTGGAGTCGTGAGGTAGCGAGAGCGGATATGAACATTGACTCAGGAGACGGCCTCTCGTGCATGGGACTGCTCTCAGTCGCGAGTCCAGCGTCCGATCTGCGCTACTATACGCACACACAGCACCACTTTCAGATGGGTTGATGAAGACTCGTTTGCTGCCTCTCCCTAGTGTGATTCTGAACGGAGCGCAGCCAACAAGTAGGCTCTCTTTGGCACTTAGGTGCTGTCTCTCCAAGACGAACGCAGGAAAACACTCCGAGCCCGACGCACATATGACTTATTCAGGCAAAAACACGAATTGAATGAGTTCTGGAGGTTCTCCCGGAGCGCTGACGGGTGAACCGCGTTATTTAAATAGAGGCAGCAGACGTACGCTGCCTAGCAGCCGCCCCACAGGCCAGACCAACTGTCACTGAGCTAAGCAGAGCATGAGAATGACCAAGTCAAGCGTAGTCTTTCAGGGCGCCGCGTAAACCGGATGAAGCAAGTACGATTAGCAGCATAGGCGACGACACGAGCCTTACTCGTGTTCATTTCCAGAGACAATACGCAATTATTATATTGTTATGTCTCACCTGTGTATAGAACGATAGAGTAGGAGCGGTAGAGAATAAGAGTTCAGCCGTGATGACATGAGGATCATTCGTCGCTGCTAAGCTACTGCTTGTCGAGCGTGCAGGGCGACTCCGGATTTATAATACATACCGTTGAGCGGACGCAGGCGAGCCAACGTGCTACTATATGAAATGTATAGTCTCTGGTGTGCATTGGTTTCTGCCACGCCACCAGCTACGACGTGCAGCCCTGTGGTGGGGAGTCTGTTATACGCTATACAATTACGCGCTTTCACGGATTAGCCCGAGCACACTCCATTACGTTCAACAGGGTGTTGTTTGATTCCAGGTGGTCCCTGAAGAACGGCGTGGTATATATGCTTCCACGTTGCCGCCTGCAAGATAACCTCTATCTTGAAAAGTAGTCAAGGCATACGCCAAGCCGACCGGAGCAACACGTTAGGTGCAGGAAAAGATGCAGGAAAGTAAGTGGCCTGATGAAAGCAAGAGAAGACCAGTCTGCCCTGTCATAGCTGTACGCAGAATAGGTGGTAGTGCGGACTGGGGCCGAAGATGGTGGTACACGAGTAGGGTAGGGTCGTTACACGTGAAGACCGACCTTTCCCACCCAAACGAATCTAAAGACGAATGAACACAATGAGACGTCAACACAGGAAGAATGCCTGTATAAAAACGTTCAAAGGTGAAGGCCCGCTGTTGAGGACACCAATGAAGAATCCCTGCAAAATACTAACAACCATATCGCATTGGGAGTAACAGAGTTCCCAAAAGGTGGCGGAGTAAACACGAGGACCAATGTGCGGCGAGACTCGTAAAAAATCGACGATCCTTCTTTGGTATACGATAGCAGCTGGGGCCCAGGTACACTGAGCACAGCGTAAGCGGCGCGTCAAGATACGAGCCGCTACGGCATGCAGTGGAGTGGAGAGGGAATGGGAGTAAATGGGACAGACTTTTTTGTTTTAAAGCATTTATAATTATAATAATTATAATAATAATAATAATTAATAATAATAATAATATAATAATAATAATTAAAAAACAAGAATAAAAATAATAAAATCGAAGAATACAAGATTTTACAAGAAAAAAAAAAAAAAATAGGTACAAAATAAAAGAATAATAATAATATAATAGTGAATAATAATTAATAATATAATAATTTTATAATAATATAATATAATAATAAGATACATATGGGAATTCAGGATAACACGAAGATCAAAATAGGGTGAGAAGATAATCAAACAAAAAATCATCCATTAGAGAAAATTAGATCCGAAGCAAGGAACTTCTGATCTATTTTTATTAATCTTAGTGTAGACACATTTTTCATAAGTAAAAATAAACATATATGATATAGCCATACAAAGAGTCACTGTATTTTGAGTATGTGGTGTTCTCACGAGATGTCATACATAACTATGTGTTGCGGGTCCTCTTCGTAATTAATCCTGGAGGGAGGAGCCCTAAATCATCCAGTAGTTACTTTCAACAATCAGTAGTACCTACACATATTCCTGATGTGTACCCAACCAATTCTCTCGATACACACAATTTTATTCTATATTTATAGCTTTTAGTTCTTTATCACTCACCCGCTATAAAACTCTATGCATCTTTACTTCATATTGTAACTCAGCCACAGTTTATAACTCTTAATTTTATGTAGCCTCTTCTATAGCTCCATGCCTGTCTGGTGCTTATTTTTCTGCACTTGTGAATCGGATTGATGACTGCTCTTGGTCGTCGCTTCTGCACTAAACTATTCCTGGACACGTGATTGTCTGACTGCTTGAATTTGAAGTCGTGGCTCGCTCTTGCTGATTAAAAATGGGGGAGCTATGCATTGTGCAGGTGGTGGCAGTTCATTTCCATCATGGTCAAATCTTTTTCTCCGCAAAATCCATGGTTAGATGCGAGCTTGTTGCATGCAACTCTTCTGTAATGCTAGCGGCATGATGTACGTTGAGTGAAAAAAAATTTGGCATTCTAATGCTCATTCAAAATTTTTCATTGAGCTCTAAGCAAAATGACTTTATAAATTGAGGTGCACTGACTTCTTGTCTCTTATTGACAATATTAGCATCTGCAAAAGAATGTCGGAGGCAACTTCATGTAAATCTGCTTTTGTGTCTCCTCGTTTTTGTATCATCTGATGGTCTGATTGCTAATTATCTCTGAAGGCCCATACTTGACTATGATAGTCTGTCAATTTTATAGTAAAATCTCTCTTAATAGAGATCACCTGTTGCATAAACATTGCACCACCCCCCCTGCACCAGAAGAAGAAAAAATACACCAGTAGTGTATACTACTCTTAAACAAAATAACAACTAACCATATTAAGTTGGCATGGGTTTGTTTATTAAATAAAGGATTCTGATAATCACTCATAAACTTCTCCTAACTTGTACCCAAACTACCTTAAAATTTTGAAACCCTATACTCAACTCTTACATACAAGAATTAGATGCTCTGAATATACATCCATTCTATATCGTGTGTATGACTTCCACCTATATGAGACTGTCCACTGCGACACTCTTAGATAATCTCATTACCAACCATATGTGGGGTTCCCATCTACCATTTCGAGCAATACAAAATAGAACTTAACATGACGATGCATTAAGTGCCCAGTGTGTCTTTAAAAGTGAGACAATTAAACTACCAACGTGTAAAGGCTATTCCTTAGATCAGAAGCAATATTCAAAAATGTATAAGATTTCTATTTAAAATTTAATTGCTTAATTTGTACTTCATTAAAATACTAAATCTATTTGCCAATAGGAATGAAACAAAAGATGCATTTAGGAGCGAGCTACTAGATTATACAAGATTATGCTGAAAGAAAATGCTAAATAGACATGTTTTAAGTGCCTTATAAAATATATCAATAGGGTAATTATTATCATAAACATATTTCTTTAAAACATCCAATTACAAGTGAAATAACTTCTAATCCGAACAAATCTTAACAAGACTTAAAATTTGTTTGGATTGGAAGTTATTTCTCTTGGAAATGGATGTATTATTAGGATGATAATTACCCTATTGGTGTATTTTATAAGACACTTAAAAAATATCTACTTAAAATTCTGAATTTTCACTGACAGTCACAGGAGTGTGAGTCATACGACTGGCATGAATTTGTCTACTACAGGACATTCATCAATTAGAAGTCATTCTGTCTTGTAAGTGTAAAGTTGAGTATAGTGATACAAAAACTTTAGGGAAGTTTGGTAAGAGAGAGTTTATTGATTTCAGAATCCTTATTTATAAAACAAATCCATCAAACTTTAAATAATGATGCTTATTCAGTCCCATTATATATAGCTTGAACTTGTTTTGTAACCAATCAACCAACTATTTTGTTTTTAATAATTTTTTCTCAATCTGTTCAGTTTTAAGTAATCCATCATGTATATAAGGTAATTTCTTATTGAATTTAAATATGTATATCATTTTATTCCTATTTTATCATTTAGTTCAACTATATAAATAAAATTATATAATAAGTAACGAAGGATTATGTAATCTTAAGTATGAATCCTTTAAATTTGAACTTAGATTCTATGAAAATATATACATTTTATATCCGTCAACACTTCCTTCATGCAAAGGCAACTCAGGACTAGTCCCTCCCTTTTAATTCACAAGAACTTTTAAGTTGCACCGTCACTTCTACCAATTCAATACATAGACCTACAATTCCTACTCCGTCCTATTATTAAATATGTAGACCTAAATAGATTTAAACTGCAGATATACTTGTTCCAACTGTTCACCATCTAACATTTTACACCGCAGATTCTCCTCAATAGCACCTAACTTTAACTTATCTTCATACCTTTATTCCAAGAAACCAATCCTTATTACAATACCTTTAGACACTCCATCATACCAATCTTTCCTCAATTTTCATATTCATTCACAACAATACCGAATCTTATTGTTCGTACACAATGCAGGGCCACTTTACTGCCTTAAATATTTTCCATCAGAACTGTAACAAAAGCACATCGGTCCAGTTCTAGCATTTAGTAAATCTGTAGAATACTTATTAGAAGAAAATAAACCAGATTCGGTTCACTGTACACTTACAAAGCCTACAAATCGCACAAAGTTGACATTAGGCCCTAGAAATAGTTCACTATAAAACACAGGGCTGGCTCGTTCATAGGCACTGCGGACTGCAGCAACCCCTGATTTTCACTCTTCATTATTATAGCATTCAATAAATAGTTTTTTTCTTTAATTCTATTCGTTGTATACACTCGTAAATTTATATCCTTAGTCTGTTTCAAGTAGCCACCCACCTACTTAAGGTTTCAAAAAACATTAACTAAAAATCCTTGCGTGGAACTCGGCTCTTACAGTTCATAGAACTCAGTGTTTGGTGTGTGCGCAGCCGACATGTCCCAGAACTAGAAGCGCCAGATAGGTAGAAAATCTCTGTAGCACAAGTGATTGGTAATTCCTGATGATGCAAGTATAATAGTGTTTCTTTTTGATTAGCGTGTGTTATTTATTGACTGAGTAAGTTCTGTGCTTAAAACGTGCTGCATTATACATACAACAACTCTTTGATGTTAGTATTTTATCATACCTTGTGCGGTGCCAGTTTGGACCCTACCCCGAGATGTGGACGGGAAGAGTGAATGTACTTGATAATAATGGGTGCTATATTCACGTACAGAGATCTGTGGCGTTTTTACTTTTAGTTTCATCGTGCGCAGTGGTCAAGCATTAGCCGCGTCATTTGCTAGGCCAGGTTCAAACAGCGGGTGAATTACTTATGAGGGTTTTAATCAATATATATATATTATAATTTTATATTATTTATATATATTATATTATATATATTATATAATATATTATATATATAAATATATTATATACTATATATATTATATATATAATTATATATAATTATATATATATATCATATAATATTATATATATATATATATATATATAATATATATATATATATATATATATATATATATATATAATTTATACTAAATATAATAAGAGAAGAAGAGAGAATAGAAAGAAGAGAGAGAAGACAGAATAAGAGAAGAGGATGGAAATGAGAGATGAGATTAGAAGAATAGGAAAGAGAGAGAGAGAAGAGAAACAAAGTGAGAGAAGAAAGAGAGAGAGAACAGAAGAGAGGAGACGAAGAGAGAATGAGAGATCTGAAGAGAGGAGAGAGATGAGAGAGATTCCAAAATTTGATAACGAAGGTAAACAAAGACATAACACGAGAGATATTTTTCAATTAAGTATTTGTCTTTAGATGTTTTATTATTTTAGGTTTTAGATTGGTTCTGCTTTTAATGTGTTAAACACCATATTGTTTATTTATATTATTATTATATATATATTATATATATATATATATTATATATATACGTATATAATTATATTATATATAATAAAAAAATATTTTTATCTTTCACTGACGCATGTAGAGTGCGAAGACAATGTTTATCCCTAAAATATTTGTCCTTTTTGGGACTTTCCAGCGAATCAGTAACCATTTCGTATATTTATTGTTTTTTTAAGATTTTAAATTTTATTATCTGAGCGTTTAAATTCTTTGTATTATATTTGCTATTGGTCTATATATATAACGTATATAATATATACTATATTATATTATTATAATTATAATATACTATATATATTATATATATATATAAATTAATATATATATTTATAATTAAATATTATAATATATATATAATATATATATATATATATACTATAATATATTATATAATATTATTATCGTTATAATATTATAATATTATATATATATATTATATATATTTCTAATTAATATATATATTAATATATATATATTTATCATATATTATATTATATAATATAATATATATATATATATATAATTATATATATATATATATTATATATATATATATCATATATATACCATTGGCCAGTAGAGCAAAATTTGGTGGGCCAAATTATATAATATAATAATATATATATTATATAATTATCATATATATATATATATAATATTAAATAATATTATATTGTATTATATAATATTATTTATATATATAAATATAATAGCACCATATATATTTAAATATATTTATATATAAATTATATATATATATATATATATTATGATATATATATATTTAATATTTATAATATATTATTTATATATATATATTTATTAAGTTATTGAATAATAAAAACAATGTTATGCACATAAGCCCATATTTATAAAATATTTCAGTAATTTACGAAAAGTTTTTATTTCATAAGTTCTGTAGAAGTCTTATATTTATGTAGATAGTATTTTCCGTTTTTAGCTTGAAAAGAGATCTCAATATTTCATTTTTTCAATTCCCAAATATTGTATATAATATCTTTATGCATTTATGTTTCTGAGATTTTCCCCGTGAATGCTGAGAAAACATACCCATTTACTTTTGTTGGAAATAGTTGACCTTAAGCGACGTTTTCGGACGTGGTTACGGTATTCAAGAACCTTTTCAATGTATAATAGATTGGATGATGTGTGAGAAATACTTTGTAGCTTGTGAACAACTGCTGGGGAAAATGTGCAAATGAATTTTGTAAGTAATGTGCTGATAATTCATTTTTCTCATTTATCTTCCCTATCTGATTCCTTCGCATGAATTTAACCAAGAATTCTGTTTCACCAGTTAAGGAACAATGAGTTAATAATGAGTTCAATTTTTTTCAAAATATTCTGATTTGGTTAATTTTTTTAATTTAACCTGGGTGCAAAATGCAAGAAAGGAGGATGTGTATATTTGCTCGAAAAATTTGATAATCGATGAAATAAGAGACAAGTAAGGTGTTAGAGTGAAACTCTGTTTGCATCCTCATCTAGATTTTTTTTGATGTTCCATGAGGGCTAAGATTCTTTTGGCGATAACTGTAGTTAGGCGGTAATGAAATAATCTTCACAAAAAATTCTTGATTTCTTAAAGATTCCTAGAAAAAAGAGAGATTTTTTTCAATTTTATCAGGTTTAAAATTTTAACATTTTTCTATGTGACAAAAACTATTCAATTTATTACTTGTTTGAAGATATTTGCATTATAGGCTCAAAATATGAACCATATATTCGCACATAATTATAAACAAGGAGAATGATAGGATTCCGTGCATGATAAGCGCGTTCTGCATGTTAGTGTGCTTGCGTGTACATTGGAGATCAGTGAGAGAATTCTAACATTAACTTTATTATGGTCAAATGTTTAAAAAATATTCCTATTGAGTCGTTAGCAAACCATAGTGTTTCGCATAACAATGCTATATTTGCTACCAAGTTTCTGGGTGTTGAGGTAACTTACGGAAAAATTTCTAAAATTTTTACCAATTGCAATAGTGTTTCGAACTTCTTGGAAGCGCATTTAGCTCAATAATTACATAAATATTAAAACGATGGCAACAAACAATGAAAAAATTTGGCTATCTAGTCTTACTGATTCTTATTAATCTTTGAACATTTTCTTTGCAGTCATGGTGGGCCCATCAAACTCAAAGATATACTAACTATTTGAACTCGTTATATTCTCGTGTAGTTGACAAGTATAGCTCTTGCTATATTTTAGTTCCAGTTTTTCAAGAGGAGTTAAGCCTAGAAAATTCCTCACGTACATTGAGATCCTTATCAACGAAAGGAACCCACAGATTGCTGTTCATGTCGCGATAGTCTGTTCTTGTTCTAAAAGGGAGAAATATTGCACTATTGTTATACATCATTCCCAATTGATTACTAAATCAACATTTCCACCAAATAATATAAAGTTCATTCTGAATATATGGGATGTGTATTTGCTTTGCTCGTTTGGTTTCAAATGTCCACAAGAAAAATCTTCGCTATACTCTGAATTAAGCAAAGTCGGAAATATTGAGATATAAATATATATAATTATATATATATATATTATATATATATATCAATATATATTATATATATATATTCTATTTATATATATATATATATTAATTATATATGTATCTACAATCTATATTAGATGTAATTATATTGATAAACTAATCATTATATATATATATATATATATATATATATATATATTTCATATATTATAATATATTATATATATATACTATTATTATATTATATATATATATTATATATATATAATAATATATAGTACATATTATATATATATGTAAGAGTTTAAAAAAACGACCCTCGTTTTTTTAACAAAGTCAAGGCCATTATTTTTTTAAAAAAAAAAACACGACAAAAAAAAAAACTCCACACTATCTTATTTATAGAACTTAATCTATTTATTCTTCTGGTTTACGGTATTTCATTCTAATTGAGAGTTAATATCGTTTCTAACTATCTTGAATGATAATTTTTTTCCCTTAATCTTACAATGATATAAAATAACTGCTAAACTGCGGCTTTATATAGAACGATCTTGCTTTTGTGTATCAGCTGTTTTGTTCTCTAGTATCATAGAGATTCATTGCTATCAGAATTGATAAAGGGTTTATTGGATATCTTTTTAAAAACATTTAAATAAATCAATTTACCAGACACTACTTGATCTGCACCACCGTTAAACAGTAAATTTATACAAACCATTAACGACAAATGTCTGCCATTCTCCAAATTCATCTCATAACCAATATAATAATTTACAATAATAATATAATATTAATCAATGTAATTAATATATAAATATAAATAATAATAATATAATAATAATATAATAATATATATAATTAATAATATTTATAGTATAATTATATTTGAAAAAAGGAGTTATAAGATTTTCATAATTTTGTGCTTCACAGATAAGGGTTCCACAAAACGAGTTTTCTAAACTATTCTCTCTCTCGTACTCTCTCTCTCTCTCTCTCTCTTCTATCTCTCTCTCTCTCTCTCTCTCTCTTTCTTCTCTCTCCCTTCTCTCTCTCTCTCTCTCTCTCTCCTCTCTCTCTCTTCTGGAAAATTCCTTTTACCAAAATTTCTTGCTTTCTTTGTGAGTCGCAGATATATATATAATATATATATATATATTATAATTATAATTATATATAATATATATATAATATTATATATATATAATATCATATAGAATATTATATATATATATATATATTTTTTTATATATATATATATAAACCATACCTGAATGAAGATTGCCATTTAAATCTAAGTTTTTACTTACCCTATTTTATGATTTCTATTCTCTTAAACGATCTAATTCTCTGTTCATTTATTTCTGTGAACAGGTATTTTCTGGTTGATTTCATGAAACGCTTATCTATTGTCAGGTCTCAAATACACATACAAGTGGAATGTTTCAAACAGTGAAAGTTCAAAAAGCTTAACACATCGGTCTTATATTTACTAATATATATATATATAATATATATATTAGATAATATATATTTATATTATATATATTATATACTTATAATATATATTATAGATATAGTATATATAAAAGGATATATACGTTAATTATATAATATTATAATATAATAATTATATTAATTATATATATATATATCTATAATTATATAATAATATGATATATATACCATTTTATATACTATACATGGGCGCGTTATGGGGGGCAGGGGTTAGGCCGATGGCCCAACTAGATTTTTCAACCTATAAGAACTTCCACAATGAATATTTTTAAGATCACCATTAAAACGATGTATATTATAATAATATATATATATATATATAATTATATAATTATATATCTATATATTATATATAATATTATATATTATATATATATATATATTACTTATATATATATATTAATATTAGATATATCTTATATATATACTTATATATTATATATATTATATATATATTATATTCATTATATAATACTATAATATTATACTGTATATATAATATTATAATATATATATTATATATATATACTATTATATATATAATTATATATATATGAAGCCTATTTTTTTATATTTGGATACTTTGTGGGCCGGAAATTGTAGGGAAGGGCTATGCTATCCTAGATACCCACACTTGTATGTCGCTCATGTATACCCGACCATAATTGTCGTTTTTGCCCAATCCGGATGTAACACATTCGTAAATATTCTGATTGTATGTATTTTTTTACGAGTATACAGAACTTTAGATTGCAATATAACATTTTTATTTGCCATACATATATAGAAATTGTGCGACGAGGATACTGAGGAATGGTTGTAGAGCAAAAAAATGTTTGCAAATAGGTGTGGAAGCGACGGTAACTTCTGTGTAGATGAGAAGCGACGGGTGTAAAGTTTTTTATTAACGTATTATTTTTATCTGACAAATATACTGAATATGGATAGTTTATATTTGAAGGCCTAGGAGTAAATTAATTCTTTCGTGATTGAACAATATGAAACTATTTGTAGTAGTTTCTAGTATGTTGCATGATATCCTCAGTTGGTATTGGCCGTCAATTATCGAAAGGAATTAGGGCGTAGCTCATTGGGACTAAATGAATTAATAAGAAGCTTTTTTTATGATATTTGTGAAATTACTTAAACTTTTACACGAGTTTACTGTCATTATTACACAGTAAAGAAAATACGAAACACTTTTCGTACAATTTTGAAGATGTTGAAGAGGGAAAGGCGCGTTTTCTTTATGAATGGCTAGATCTACATTCTTGGCTAGGGTATCTAAAATATTGAAGGACCTTTTTGTAGAATGTGTGTCTTATTTAGACCATCTATCAAAAGAGGTATGTTTGGCTCATTTTCTTTATTGTAAAACCATTTAGAAATATAAAGACATGCATTTCACGTGGCAATCCATGCAAATTCAGAATGGCATAAAGATGCTAAGTAGCAGAAAGAATTTTCAAAGATAATATTCAATTAAAGAGTAAGTTAGTGTATTATGAAAACTGCCATGATTACTGACAATTATTCGGGTCAAAAGATACCGAAAATTTCGAGGTACTATAATTTTACCTAAATAGTGTTTGATTGCACCCATGATATCGCTAATTCGAGGCGAACTTGCAAAAACCGCAATTTTTCGATTTGCTAAATTCAGAGTAGAGCTGAAAGAGTGTTACTCTGTGGAACTTTGAATACAAACGGAAGCAAAAGGCAAACACCATCCACATGATTCAGAATGAGGCTATTATATTCATTGTGGAAAGTTGATATGCCCAATCAAATAAGTGATGAAGTAAACATTGTGAACTATTTCTCCCTTTTAGCAGAGATTACAGCAGACATATCCCGGGACAGAACAGCTATCAGATTGGTGGTTCGCTTCGATTGATTAAGTATTCAATGTAGTGAAGATTTCTAGCATTTATCTCTTTGAAAATGAAAGTGAAAGTATAGCAAGAAGCCTATGTATTGTCTTGTACACGAAGATATATGGAATTTAAATATTGGAGTACAGCTTGAGTTTGATGGGCTTCCACAATGACTGGCAAAGAAAATGTTCATAAGTTAATAGAGATCAGTATCACTAAAGCCATAAATTATGTCATGCTGTTCCTATCGTTAAAATATTAGTAATTAATGACCTAATACTGTTCCCAGAATTTCGAATTATGGTTTGGAACTGTAAACAATTATATAAAATTTTTCCGTATGAAAAATGCAGTTACCAAGAAATTGGTAGTAATTACCAATTGTCATGCGAAACATATGGATTTGTAGTATAAATCAATTTGATAATATTTTTTTTAAATTTTAGCCCAAAATGAATTATCGTTAGAAATCGCTCATTGTGACAGGACTGTAACCAAGCCACACTAATGCAGCAATGTCTGCTTTCATCAGCAAAAGAAGGCTAATTTCTCATTGTTTTAATAATCTGGCCGAAATATAATTCATTTTTGGAGTTACTATTAGCAAATAACTCTTCAAACTAAAGTTAATAAATTGCATTAAGTTCATTGTCAATGGAAAACTTTTAAAGATGTTAAATCCGATAGAAGTTAATTAAGCAATTTCTCTTTTTAAGGAAATATTTAGGAAGTCTAAAGAATTTTTGTGAGATATTTCATTACACGATTACCAGTATCCAAATCCGGCACTCAAAGGGACATTAGAAGTTTTGCTGAGGATGGCGACAGAGTTTAACAATTATACTTACTTGATCTTCTTTCATCTCGCGAATAAAATTTTCGGAACACAATATAACATCTTCCTTTCTTTGAATTTTTTGCACCAGTTAAAAATAGAAAATTAAACAAATAGAATAATTCAAAAAAAAAATTGATATTAAAATCATTGATGCCTAATTGGTGTTGAAAGCAGAATCTTGGTAAGTTTCTCGGAAGTAAATCAGATTTGGAGAATAGTGAGAAAAATGAGTTGCAGCACATTACTCAAATCATTGCATATTTCCCGCAGTTGCACAAGCTACAAAGTTACTTTTTACACTCCCAAACTACTTGTACATTTACGAAGAGTGGTTCTTAGTATCTGTAGCACGTGCAAAGGTGGCTAGATCAACTATTACAACAAAGAGATATTAAATGGGCTATTGTTTAACTAGCATTACGGGGAAAGAGTTTCCGTCGAAAACATCCAATGAAGATCGAGGATAACTGAATTTTGAAAGAAAAAGGAATATTAATTCTTATTTTCAAGTTAAAAAGGAAAACACTATTTAATATAATGAGACTTCTTACTAGTTATACTCATTATGAAATAAAACTTTTCGTAAATTATGATAATATAGGGCTTAGGTGTTGAATTATATTTTTATTATATCAAAAAGAATAAACTTATTAATATAATACATATATCATATATTATATATAAATATATATATATTATTATATTATAATATATATATATAATAGCTATCTATATATTATATATATAATTATTAATAATATATATATTTTGCCCCCCCCATAAATGTTTGCCTCTAACTGCGCATATATATACTATATTATAATTAATATTATATATATTATTATATGATATATATATATAATATATATATATGATATTTACTATATCTATATACTATATATATATAATAAATATAATATATTATATATATATATATATATATGATTTATTATATATATAAATATATAATATATTATATATATTAATTTATTATATAATATAATATATACTATAATATATTTGTATATATATATAATATATATATTATAATATATATATATATTATTAATATATATATATATATCAGATATATATATCTATTATATATATATACAGTATTTATCTATATAATTATATAATTATAATATATATATTTATATACATATATATATATATATATATATATATATATACGTATATATATGATATAATATAATTATATATATATATATATAAATATTATATATATATATATATTATATATAATATATAATATATATATATAATATATATATATATATATAAAATATTTATTATATAATATAATATTTATTATTTATAATATAATATATATAATAATATTATATTATATAATATATATATATATATAATACATTATATTTATATGATTACCGAATTAACTATTTTATTATATATATTTATATATATTCTATATTATATATATAGTAGTGATATATATACGTATAACTATATAGATATAATATATACTATACGATATCTATATCTATTATATATAATATATATATTTATATAAAGATTAATATATATAATTATATATAATATTATATCTATTATATATTATATAATATATCATATAGATATATTATATATATTATAATATAACCGATATGTATAATATATTATATAGCTATATATATATATATATATATATATTATTATATATATTTATATATATGATATATTAGATTATAATTTATAATTATATATTTATATATAACATATATATATATATATATAATATATAACTAATATAATATTATATATATATATATATTATACTATATTTATAATATAATCTATATATTATATATAATATAATATATATATATATATATATATAATATACTATATATATTATAATATTATATAGTAATTAATATATATATATTATTATATTATTATATATATATATATAGTTATAAATATATATATATATAATTAATATTTATATATTTATATATAATATATAATATATATTATATATAATATATTATATATTTATAATATAATACTATATAACATGGTATATATATAGTTACCTAGAAATGTATAATAAAGTGCATTTTTATTCTCCAAAAAAAAAAAAAATTGAAATATTCATTTAATCGAGTTATTAGTTTCAAATTAAGGAAGAGTAGTTTCCAGATATCGGCAGAATATCTAGCACATTTATGATATAAAACCATCACGATAGTTTTAGATTAAATAATGATTTAATTATGGTGAAATTATATTTGCATTCAGTGAACAGAGAGGGAATATATAATTATATATTATATATATTATATTAACTATAATATATATATTATATATAATTAAATAATATTTATATATTTATACTATATATATATATATGTATATATTTATATATATGCATAAATGTATATATAATATATATCTTATATATATTATATATATAATTATATCTATAATATATATATATATATAGTATATAGTATATATATATTAACCAACTAAATATATATATATATATAACTTTATATTATATATGATATTAATATATAATCATAAATAATATATATTATAATATATATATATATATAATCATATAATAATATATATACTAATTATATATCTATGTATATATAATATATATATTATATATATAATATTATATATATATAATATTATATATATTATATATAATATATATATAGTATATATATTTTTGTTTTTTTTTTTTTACAGTTACACCACGCTCACGGCAGGAGCTGAAGCTAGAGGGGGGTTTGGCTCAATTTAAGTTCATGGCATGTAGACGGCGCCAAGAAGAGGATAGCCACAACGACGACGACCAGTGACGAACCTGGGTCGTTTAGCTTAGTTGGGCGAGTGCTCTACAGCTGACCGGACGCAGTTTTGGTGCTTGATTCATCCTTTCTTGAGACCTATACGAGTCGCTTCGCTGAATGTACAGGAAAGCTTCATAAGTGAACAAAAATGCGCCATTAAACTTCATACCTTTAAAGAGACGAAAATAGGAAAAGAATCTCAGCTCCATCAACATCATCCAATCGAAGAAATTCCTCTTATATTATAGTTACATTGCGGCGGTGAAATCATACTTTATGACAGAATTTTAATAGTGGTTTTATATATAAATATATGATTTATTATATATGATTTAATATATATTATATAGATATACTAATATAATATCTTTATATTAATATATTATTATATTAATAGATTATATATATAATATATATATTATATAATATATACATTATATATTACACATCAGTATATTGGTTATTAATATATATTATATATATATAATAATTATAATTATATATATATATACTATATATATATATACTATATAGATATAATATATTATATATTATAAATAATTATTATATATTAATATATAATATAGTATATAAGTATAATAATAGTATAACAATGTTCTCATTAAATTAAAACTTGTATTGTGTAGTTGATGTATTGTTCCAATATTTACTCATTATTTCGTAAGAAAAGAAGGTGGCGGCAGGTTTTAATCACTCATTTTGGGAGAGTGAAATCGCAATGAGCAAGAGAAAAAGATTTCACTTCAATTTTAATGGAAAAACCAACAAATAAATTGAATCTTTCTCTTTCTATCTGTCTCTCTCTTTCTCTCACATCATAAATTATATATTTATATAATAATATATAATATATTTATATAATATATATATTTATTATAATATATTATATATATATATTATATAGTATATATATATATATATACTATATAATATATATTTAATATATATATATATATATATATATAATATATATATTAATATATTAGAATATATTATAATATATTATATTAATACTTATATATATTATTATATATATATATATATAATATTATAATAATATATACTCATGTATATATAAATATATATAATAATATATATATATTAATATACTTATATATAATATATATATAATATATATATATATATATTGATGTATTATTATATTATATATAAATTATATATATATAATATACTATATATTATATATATATATATATATCATTATGAATATTATATATATATTTAGATTATCTTATAATATATATATATATAATATATATACTATATATAATATTATATATAATATATTAATATATATATATATATTATACTATATATATATTATAATAATATATATATATATATATATTATTATATATATAATATATTATAATATATAATATATATATTATATATATATATATAATATTAATATATTATATATATATATATATATATTATAGTAATCATAATAATAATTATATATATATATATAAATTATTTTATATATATACTTATTATTATTATTATATATATATATTATTATATATAAATATATACTAATATTATAATTATTATATATAATATATACCCACCTAGCACCAAAATGATGCTCATCACGTTTCCATACTAGTTCCAAATGTTCTACACACATCCCGGGATATTTTGTATATTCTTAGAGTATGCTAGAAAATACAAAAGCATATTTTTTATTACGAAATGTCTCGGATTTTATTCAAAGATTACGTAACTCCGAATCTCAAATACTGTGGACATCCTATGAATGTTCTTAGTAAATTCTTCAAAACAGTTGTGGATATCCGATTTTATATCTGAGTGGATCTTAAATTCTGGCTTCGACTCTACCGTAATGGGGATTATTTCATCGGAGTAATATTTTAAGAAATTTTAATATTTTTTCGTATATCATTATTTATATATATTCTATATAATTTTTTAGAACTTTTTATTAATTCTTTTTTACTAGATTTTTTATTTATTGTACCAATATTTTATAGTATTTTATTACAGATAAATAGTGTATTAAATATATTATATAATATAGATTATATATATATTATAATTAAATTATAATATACAGTTTATAAATTAATATATCTATATATATAATATAATATATATATATAATAAAATTATAATAATAATAATATATGAATAGAACTCCCTTCAAAGCAAAATTTTCTATCAAAACACTGCCAATTACATTACAAATATATTTTATATATATCTAAAAAAATAAATATTTACAATCGTATTGAATGTGTTTTATTGTATATAGGGTCAACATTAAGAATTAATGTTAAATGTTTTAATTGCAACAAAAAAATAATCTATCTTGAGAACAATTATGTTTAATACTAAAAGTTTCTAATACATTAAGAATTAATTTCAAAGTTGGCAAGTCTCGACAGTTTGAATATCGAGATTGCTATGTACAGGTATACATTTGTTTTCTTTACCTAGTGGCAACTTATGGTAATGTGAAAAGTTTAATTCATTTTAATTATATATAATCTATTATATTTATATATATATATATATATATATAATATATTATATATATACTATATATATATTATATATTATAATTTGCATACATATATATATATATTATATTATTCATATTATTCATAAAAAACATGACCATGTTGGGGTTAAAAAAAAAAACTTACCTAGGCCTTAAGGTGGTGTAACTGACTAAATGCCCAGGCATTTATAAATTGGGCAAATGTAATGGGCATTTATCTGGGCATTTGT
>JABUQX010062974.1:30000-31569 GCA_015478945.1 Trachelipus rathkii | reverse complement strand
TATTAAATGATAATAATAAGTAATGATTGTATGATAATATAATAATAATAATGTAATAATGATAATAAATAGTATAATATAATAATTAATATTGATAATAATAATTAGTAATATAGATAAAATAATTCGATAAAATATATTAGTGATGGGATTAGTTGTTAATGATAATAGTAATAATGAATGTTAAATGTTAATGTTAATATTAATATAATTTAGTGCAGTGATGGAAAACAGTAATGATGATGTATTTAGTGATAGTATGATAACGATAATTTTGAATAATGATAATTAATAATATATTTGTGAAATAATTAATATATTGATTTATAAAGAAAAAATGTTAAGACATTTAATAAATTAATATGTATATTGTTATATATATGTATATTTTTTTAATTTTTATGTATTTCATATTTATTGTATAAAAAAGCGCACCCGATTAGCTCACGTTAGCACTCGCCAAATCCAAGACGGTCCCAGTCCCAACGTCGGTGGGTGGAGAATGTGAGTTCTATTCTTCCCTGGGACTTGGCCTCCGATCCTTGCTCGGACATTAAGATGAGGACACCTCCTCCTTGATTAGGCCTCTGGAGTGATGTTGTTTATCTCTGTAAAAAAAAAAAAAAAAAAAAAAAAATATATAATATATATATATATATATATATATATATATATTATATATAGTATATATATATTATATATATATTATATAATATATAATTATATAATATATATATAATATATATAGAAACTCACCAACAGTTTATAAATTATATTCAATTACCCTGTTCTTTGTAAAACTGTTAATGACAGCTTTGAGAAAATTTCCATCGACTTTTAAATTCGACGAGAATATTTTTTCTCTATCGACAATAAACTTAGGCTTGACATTCGTTCTTGTAACTGAGTGGTACGATAGCAGGTGTGTATTCTTCGAAGAACAGAAAATGAACGTTCCACTGAAGCCGTGTTGCTCGGTATTTCTAGCACCAATTCTCTGAACGTAAATACTTCACTGAATCCCTTTTGGAGATCATTTTCAACCATAAATTCATCCCAATAGTTTCATACCACTGTTTATTAGCAAATTTCAATTACTTATATAAAAGAATAGAAAGCTCGTTTTTCAGGAGAACATAATCAAACTTCTCTCCATACATATGTCCCTCGCTTGAAAGAGCAAGTCATGCGGAAATGTAATTTTTATATATTTGGGTGGGTTAGCGTTAAGTTTTAGCAGTGAAGCTAGAAATATTCTAATTTTGAAATTGACTTGAAACTTTGCATCCGATTGTCTGAAAGGATAATGTTAAATACAATCTTTGAAAAAGTTGCAAAATATTAGACAATAACTGATTCCCACAAGGATCATCAGTCTTACTTTTTTACTGTGATTGCCAATTATTTGAGGGATTTTCTGAGCAAACTCAAAGTAAATTCTTCAAACCTAGGTCCTCTAATCCTTATGATTTTTTTTCTAAACCTCAGTAAATTTATTTACAGCTCATTTAAATATATCAAAGATTGCCTTTGCCAGAAATATTCAAACACTATAGCAAATATTTTTAG
>JABUQX010062974.1:15000-20000 GCA_015478945.1 Trachelipus rathkii | reverse complement strand
GCACCTTCTTACTTTCCTACCTCTTTCGACGGTTCTCTTGTCTCTCCTGTTGACAATATAAACATCCTCGACCTTAACATAAGCAAAAAAAAAATACCTTGAAGAAATACCTCATCACAACGGTTGCTAGGCGGCCTAAAAGAAACTGGGAGTTCTGTTTAGAACTGCGACACTTTTTTCCTCTTCTCAGTTACCCAATTATACTAGGGCTCATCCCGCCCTTTTGTATGGAGTACTGTTCTCGTATCTGGGTGGCTCTGGTTTCACCCAGCTTTTGGAGAGGATGGAGCCAAAGGCCAAAAGGCGCGATGTTGGTGCTTTATCTCTTTTATAAAAGGTACCGCAGCGGCTGGTGACCGAGGGAACTTATCACTCGCGTACCACCACCTTTTACGACGCCCTCGTAACCAAGGGGTGCTGTATCGGCGCATGAGTTAGATTTGATATTGTAACTCCAAGGCTATTCACTCGTGCTTCCTTTTGTGCCACCCTGTTCTGTGGAATTCCTTTCCATCTTCGGTGTTTCCTGCTGAATTACATCTCCCTCACTTTAAAGCCTGCGTCTGTGCTAATCTGCGTAATTTACGTTGGTTGGTGAACTTTTGAGGAAGAATTCCAGAGTGCGTGTATATCTCATCATACCACCTATACAAGATCTTTATAGGTTCAACCAGAAAAGGATAATCAGAGCATGGGGACCCGCATTTGCTGATCACCTTAAAGAAGATGCCTCCCTATCACCGAAAGTGATGAGAGCACATTCCATCAAAGCTTTCACTGCTTTTGAAAATCTAGCATATCCTTCCTACACTTGGCAAAAAAAGATTTGTTTCAGGGGTAGCCATGTAATGAATTATTACTACGGTACATACAAACATGGGGATTACCGTGTGACTCCACACTCCAAGTACATCAAGAAAAAACAATTGTTCCTAGATTCTCCATTACTTTCTGATGGATTGCATGTTAGTCAGCTATTCCTAGAGCAGTTCATGAAGAAATATAATGGATTCTTCAAGATCAAGCAAGAACATCTGACCTCACCTTCAACATCAACCCAAGATACCGACCAAACTGAGAGAATCCTCCGTTCTGTGTTCATCGAGAGGGAACTTCCTGAACCATCACCATCAACCTCCCGAACGCCTACTGCTATCGAACGTCGTTTGGGTGAAGCTCCTCTCTTGCGACGATCGCAACCACAGCTTTTTACAGAAAGCAGCGATAGATTACAGCGTCTGCAAGCTGCTCTATCGTCGACTCCTGCCTCTGAACAAGTTCAGCCTATGTCACGGGACAGAAATACTCCGCTGCGAGAGTACCCAAATTTTCCGATGACTCATCTGCCCGAGTATTCCCCTAACCATTATCATCCGGCTTACCACTACAGCCCAGCACCCTCTCTGGCTCAGCGGTTGGTTCAAGTCCCACCAGAACTACAGCGATTTGCCTCCTCTGAGTTAAGAGTAATGCTGGAGAGTTTGCGTTATCGATCCCTTCCAGAGTATCAACAGCGATCGTTATTCCAAGCATTCAGGGTAGCACTGGATGATGAAGACAACATTCTCCAAGATCTTCGTCACCATCGATCTCAATAGTCATACAATAGAGTCTACGAAGAACTTCGAGAACTTCCAGATCTTCTCATTTACTGTAGGTCAATTTTTTGACACCAATACGAATTTTCAACGGGATGTTTTAGAAAAATGATGCAAGACTAAACCTATTCCTCTTAAACCCAGGTTTAAAGTTTAGAAGTTATACGGGTCAGTCCTCGCATCTCCTTCACTTATTCCCGATTTGCGCTCCTCAGATCTTTCGGAAAAGATCTAAGAAAAGACTGAGTGGGGGCGCAAATTTAGCGCGGGGGATGTAAAGGACATCTCAATGCTCAAATATGACCCATATATATATATATATATATATATATATATATATATATATATATATATTTTATTTTTATATATATAAATATAACATATACAAATAAATAAATAATATATATATATATATATATATATATATATATATATATATATATATATATATATATATATATATATATATATTTATATATATATATATATATATATATATTATATATATATATATATATATATATATATATATATATATATATAATATATATATTGTATACAACAACTTGAACTAATCAAAATTTCTCCCCATCTGCATTAATTGTCTTTCTTTAGGCATTATAAAAAGTTTTCAGGAAAGTTTTTATAATAAGTAGTTTCAGGTATTTGTTCTAATGTCAATCTGTGGGAGAATTGATTATATTGTTTTAGAAATCCTCCCCCATTACGAATGACCTGAATCTTTAAACCGTGAGTTTATACCATTAAAATGCCTTAAAAGTGTTAGTATTGCAATAGTTGTCATACTTTGATATGATTTTTCAGTCGTTTTCAAAGCATTGCAAAACTAATGAACTTTTCCCTTTAAATACAGAGAGGAATCCTGATCTTGTTATTTAACAGATCCGAAGTCAGATCTTTCAGATTACATTCTACTTTCCTGCGGAAAGTATACACCCTACTTCCAATAGGGTATGTTTCATTATCATTATCTTTGATAATTGCAATATCCGTATAAACTCATTATTATTTTTATTATTCATTATTTTATTATTTATTTATTTATTTATTTATTTATTTATTTATTGAGTTTACTTATTTATGGAATTCTTATTCTTAAAGGTTTAAATTCCGGGCGGAAGCTTTGTTTAAATTTTGGGCAGAAGATTTTTTAGTTCTGGCTGGAGCCCAAGGCCCAGTCACGTTTCTAGATCTTGGACCCAAATTCCCAGCTACATATTCCAACTTCAATATAATATTCAGTCAATTCATCTCATTCTCGGATTTATACAACTCAACTTGGACTCCAAACTAAAGTTGAACAAACTCTCAGGGATATCCAAAACAACTTAAGGTCGTCAAGTAAAATCCAAGCTGAGTATTTTGTTTATAGTTTTGCATCATTCATCCCATATTTTTTTAAAACCACACCATCTTGCTTCATCATTTCATGGTGTCACTTCGGATGGTCTTTGTTGGATTATATTTGAATCAACGAACTACTACTTCTGACCTTCTTCTGACTTTCTGTAGATGAGTTGTTACTCATACCTGTGTATATATTATAAATATTAATTTTGTAATAAATATAAGAAAAGTTTCTTTATTCACTTGTCGGTTGAATCCTTGGTTTGTAATAGTAACTACTTATCCATCAGAGATACCACATATAATCTTTCAGAGATACCACATATAATCTTTCAGAGATACCACATACGTAATCTTTCAGAAATACCACATGCGTAATCTTTCAAAGATACCACATGCGTTATCTTTCGAACACATGCATTATCTTTCAGAGCATACATTATCTTTCCCCCTGATGTTTGATTGGCAGTTAGATACATTAGCCTAACCTAATTGGGTTTTTATCTCCATACGTCTCACTGTCACTGTCTCTGACCTCAGAGCTCTGTCTTTGTATTTAAATGGTGTTTATGTTAATGTAGAAACTATTGGGAATCAGCTCTTCGGATATTAGTTAGGTTTATCGGAACACCACTTAGACCTTTAGATTTACACGGAATACAGCATCCTGCCACCACTCTCCTTAATGTAATGAAATATTATTTGTTGGTTCGTAATGATTGTAAACTGAAGTTAAATAACGTCAATCCAAGTGTATCAGATGTCGCAGATGAAGTGGCAGAAAGAATCGAAGAAATTTGGCATACAGCCTCTCTTCCTTTTATTCCGCGCCAACGTGTAGTACAGATGATCCGCATATACAACGAAAAATACAAGATAAAGAAATATTTTGGCATGAAAATGTCAACAGCAACTTTAGAAACAAAGCTTAAAACCTTCCAGATAGACTCGCAGAAATTGTTCTACATTTCTTCATGTTTCTTTTGAAAATGTTCTTGCCAACTAAAAGGATATCTGAAATGGAAGGTCTTTTCTTATAGACCAATGAACACTTAGGAAAATGTCCATAGGCACAGTTGATTAAAAAACAACTGAAAAGCTAAGGAAAAAAGCCGAAAGGAAGCAGAAAGAGACAGAAGCAATGACATAAAATAAGCGTTTCTCCATTTTACTCCATCTAGGCTCATATTTCCTGAACCAGATTCTGATGTGGATCCACATCTACATCATTCCGATAGTGAAACAGAATACTTGAAGCCTTCCATATCCACATTGACACAATCTGAAGGGAAAAAGACATCCCAATCAAGACGATACCCAGCCATTGGCAAACCCTTACGATAGGACCGGAATTTCAGATCGGGATGGAGCCTTCATTGCAAGTGCTGTTTTGGAAGATTTGGGAATGATTAACGATTGTTGGGGGAAGGAGACCATCGGGTAAAGAGAGAGGAAAAATTTGTCTGATGAATGAGGTCGTAACGGAGGCCTGGAAGCCTGAAGGGAAATTGGGATGAAGGAGGTCATGCCTAAAATGGTTAAAGAAGAGTGTAGGTGAAAGAATGTACCAGAAACGTCCTGAAGAACTGTTAAATGATTAAGGAGCAGGAGCAAGTACTTGGAACCATAGCACAACTCTTCATCGCTTTGAGGCATCTCTCAAGATGTTTTACAATTCATGAAAATAAGAATATTGACAAAATCAACTAGTAGCAATAGGGTGCGATGGAACAGTCAATAATACTGGTATAAAAATGGCATAATTGCCCGTTTTGAGAAAGCCTTGAAAACCCTTAACTGGTTTTATCTCCAGTTACACGCAATGAGTTGTCCATCCAAAATTGGTGGCATTTGGATGGTGGCAATGGCAGTGGCCTAACATGCATTTTTCTGGCCAATTGGGAGATTATTGGCAAATTGCGAGAACCTCCCAGTTGTTAGATTTGTAGCCATTTCTAGTGAATCTGACAGAAACAAACTTAGCACAAACCAGCGATACCTTTGGGATATTTGTCAAGCTGTCACAAATGGAAA
>JABUQX010062974.1:0-10000 GCA_015478945.1 Trachelipus rathkii | reverse complement strand
AATATTTATCACTATTTATATATTTATCGGAATTATTGATATGCTTTCATATATAATTCAATTAATTATACTAAAAATTTAGAATAAAACAAAAATTCATTACACATTCCTTCGATTTGGGGATTTAATAATTAACAATTTAAACTCCTATTAAGTACTCTTAGAGGTCATATGCGAATGACGCTTTAGTATCTGTGAAGGAAATTTTTCAATATCACATAGGTTTAACGTTTTCTTGCAATTTTTTTTTATAATAATCTTTTAACCAAGTATCGATTTAATATCTATATTAAAATTCTCATAAACTGCAAAAACTGAGTCAGTTTTTCTTTCAGCACTACGGACGAGCAAGTGGGTGTATATTAGGCTCTCCTTCAATATACTTAATTTTTGTGGCTGAAATTTTTTTATCTTTTATATTCTTATTTACTTATATAAAGTTATTTATTATTTAATACTATGTGTGTTTGTTCATATTGTTATGTAGGAAAAAATGGAAAAAATGAAAATATGTTAATTCTTGTATATTTTCGTTTCTCTTCAACGTTTAAGCCTCAAACTATTGAAATATGAGAACAGAGGATTTGTTAACGAGGCATAAGCTTTGCCACTCACAAAAATTTCATTTTTTTTTTAACGCAATATTTCATTTACGTTTGGATATAATATTACTATAGCACTAGATATTTCATAACAGCTACTAACATACTCATAGACGACCACCCGGTATATATATACCACTACCACCTCACATAATATTATATATATAAGACTTTTTTCGATATAATATAATATATTACTATATATTATATAATTAATATTCAAATTTAAAAATACAATACATATAATAATATATTATCTTATATATTACATTCTATGAATATCCTATGTATCCTAACATCTCACTTTATATTAATAGTCTATAATAAATATGAATTTTAATATAATTAATATAATATTTACTCTTAAAACTATCCACGTACTTTAGTAAAATATTCATCTCACATATTACACTCCCTCACTCATCACACTCACTCAATATATTTAATAATATATCATTTTAAAAAAAAGCTAACAACATCCCTCATTATATATACCATATATAATAATATGATATGATATATAATATATGATGACAAAACATAATAAATATACAATTATAATTATACAATAATCATGGAACCAAAACACTTATATAAATTAACCTACGGAAGCGGTTGTCAGAATTAAACATCATTTTTCTTCCGCTTGTCAGTTGTGTCCATTCTACTACTTAAGATAAATTCAAAGCAATTCTATACGGTAATACATATAACTACAATTGGTAATATATAATACTTGATAAATTAATAAATACTACATAAAACTATACTTTGAAAAATATATACATCGTGATGCAAGTGGGGTTGAATGGTTGGATTATGACTTCTTAAGGCTACATTCACTAAAACGTTAATGTCTTACTGATGAGTTGCTAAATAAGGCTCAACGAATTGTTAATGATAATCTATAACGAGCTAAAATTATGCATTTTATCTTTCAGAAAACTTGTTTGTAAACTTGATTGTTCATTTTTTCTCGATATAATGGGGTGAGAATGGAAACAGAGGGCATTGAATGGACTATAAAACAGCACTTCTATTGGCAAATATGACATCGTATCACGGATAAAGGTATATATGTACACTGCATAAAATATATACTACCAAGTATACAATATAGTAGATAAATTTAGTATTTTGTTATAAGGGCAACAATACCCATTTTCCATACTTACCTCGGAAGACATACCGCTCACAGTTCTTACCTTCAAAATTTCTATCTTCTGGAAGCTGACAAAAAGTAATAATATCAATAGAAGAATCGGAGAAAGGGAACGTTTTAATTGTGCACATATTTTATTACGTGACCACACAGTTCGTATGGTAGACTACTCGAAACTAATACTCGTCATAATTAATATGTATAATTCCCCTATCATATAACATTTCTCTCTCCTCTAACTGTCTTTGCGAAGACAACAAATATGGTAGCGATAACACATCTGAAGAAAAAAGCTAATTCACTTCTTACCATACAAAATATTTTATATACTACTTCTGGGGTAAAACATATTATCCCCAAATTTTTAGGGAACGTAATCAGAAACTCAGCTGTAATTGGTCAAATATTCTGCGAGGGTAGTTGAGCTGCTAATCCACACAACCTATTCATTATCTTCTCCCTCTGGTCTGAGTTTCAAAATCATTAGTCTTCGGTTCTGTAAGACCTCCTTATCTTGTTCAGGGTTATAAGATATGGAATATTTTTTCCCTATCTATACTATAAGACATGTCATGACTTTGACGGCTCTACTTTGCATGGTATCAAAATCAGAGTTAGATGATAATATACTATTTAATATAGTATACGTCAAGATGGATGAGCTAACCAAACCCACGGTCGTAATGTAGTTTAACTTTTCAAATTAGATCCAATGTTTCATTCAACGTTAGTAGGATTCTAACTTTCCTTGATCCCCTCTTTTGAAATACAATTCAGCCATCTTACCCCTACTTGATAATAGGTCTAATGATATGAGTATCATATATACTTCTATATTTATAGCTAAGTTTTAAGATAATTAATTATAAAATACCTAAGATCTATGATTGGGCAGGTAGTTAGATATTTACTACTCAAATAAAGACAGACCTTATACTAACATCATCATACTCTCTTAAAATTAACCCTTTATTAACCCCTTATAGTACCTATCGAAACTTTACTAAGAGGTTTGCTACCTCACCTGCATATTAGTCTCAAATAATATATTCATCACTAAAATAATACAGAATTATATATTTATATTATTCTATCATAGTGGATATATCTTATATTATTTAACTCAAATAATATACCTTGCATTACTATACGTCTACTAAATTATCGTCAACTAAAATTTATATATACTTATAATAGAGGTAATATTTAATAATTATAGATATCTCTTTTATACTATATATATATAACTCTTATTTACAATGGTCTCTATTCAAATTATTTACTATACTACTACTACTATTTCCTTTTACTTACTTTATAATCTATATATTTTCTAATCTCTTCTATTCTTCATCTATTCATATATATATATATTAATTCACCTTCAGTTACAGTTCCATTTTCCATGGCTTAATAATACTTATATACCTTCCCTTTCTAACTCACTATCATATTATATATCTATTATATATTAATAATATTAATATCCACTACTAGTATAATATATTATATTGAAATCATGCAAGTACGGTTACCGCTTGGATTCCTGAGGCATCTAAGTTAGACCAAAATCAAAAAAATTATGATATTTTATTTTTAACTTTTTACTGCTTAATATATAATATATATATATATATTATATTATATTTAATATATATAATTATTATTATTATATATATATATTAAATATACTTAATATATATATATATAAATATATTAATATATAATATATAATTTATATATATTTAAAGAAAAAGAATATAATATTCGGATTTGAAGATCATAAGTTTTTATTTAATTGAAATGGCATATTTTGGGTGTTAAGAATTGATATTTATTTGTTATACCAAAATATTTTCATTGTATATTTTCCATTCAGCTCTTATTTTCGAGGTTATCATGTATTATAATACTGTATATTATAATAATTATTGATATTATATATATATATATATATATATATAATCTATATATATATTAATTACTATCGCGATTTATATATATATATATATTATATATACTATATAATGTACTTATATCTTATCATTATATTTTTCGATTCTGGATGATAAATAAAAGTGTGATTTACATTCATCCGCTAACGCTCCGGTTAACCATTATTGATGGTCAAGGTAATAAATGCGTGTAGGCGACTCTCACAATCATTCAACAAAGGTACCTACAGTAGTGAAAGGTATCTATTATTTTTATTTTGTCTTGGTTTGATGTGAGCTACTTCATTATAGGAGTAGTTAGGAAGAGGTTATCTAAAATAAATATGCAAGCTACAACGAATGATTATTTAGTACCAGTCAAAATATACAATAAGTTTTATTCGACACAGCTGTTCAATTACTGATTTTGTATATTTTAGTACTCTGTTTGTATTTATATTATAGACCCATTACGGAGTAGTTTTGGAAATTAATTTTTCACAACAGCCTACTAAGATCTGTTTAGTAAGCTGTGAATTGCCGAAATTTGACTGACAAATATATGCAAATAATTGAAAATAGAAAATTAAGGAAATTAAATATGAAAAGCATATATGTAGATTTTGCAAAAAAAAATGTCAGGGACTCCAGATCACTTTACTGACGTCTAACATATGCCAGAAAACCCTAAAAAAGGATTTTCCAATACCAATAGGGTTACTTCATTAACTTATATATGGTTTGAATGGCAAATGAATATACTTTTATCACCCTCTTCCTTAATATCATCTCAATATGAAATATCCTTTTCATTAATTATACTCTCTAAGTAAATTTTCCTTTCTCGAATAGGTAAAATGTTAAGCGGGTCTCTAAAGCAATATTTCCCTTATACTTTTAAATATTAAATATACCAGCTTTCTTACATTTGTATATATATTAGTATATAGCTTCCATTGCAGGTTTCTTATCCTGGATGTTTTTTATCAGTGGAATTTCTTCACTATACCGTACATTATTTCAATCGCTTGCACCTTATTCCTTGCTATCTCATGATCGCTCGCGGAACTAGAGTCGTTCTTGATACGTAGATCTCAAGTTCAACTTGACTCTCTACCAGTCCAGATACTCTACAAACAGTAACAAGCTGTCAATGCATTCAATGAAGAATGGTGGTTGATAACAACTACTTTCAAGACTAACGTAATAGTTGATTGTTATTGTTTGAACAATATATTTCTGTAAAGCGTATACAATAGCTCATACTGTACTGTGTAGTGTAAAAATATCCTAATTATACTCTACAGATATGGTAATAGGATTACATCACTCTAATGCTGAAGCTGAATTCACTCAGCACTTTTGCGCATGATCATATGGATTACATAACCCTTAAACTCTAGAGTTGTTTTTACTTAGAATATCCGGCAACTATTCTCTCGAACTAATGAGGGACATCTGTGTTTATAAGTGTTAATGTTGCTAATATCACAACGTTATTGTACAATCTGCTAACTATAACCATTACGATAATTATGCTACCGTCGCCTTCGGTATAAGGATGAACAGTAAACCTCAATAGTGCAATTTTAAAATATGAAGATAAGGGAGACAAGACTGGTAGAGTCAGAAATTTTATTATCAAATTGTATCGGACAATGGCATAATATGTATTTTTAATTATTTTATTGGTTGTTATTTTCTAAGAATACGATAAACTTTTGTACCAAAATTTTGATTATTTTAGGTATTTTTCTTGACTTTATGTTAAATTTACAAATTTAGTATATTTATATTAATTAAATTTATCAAAACCAATGTTTATTTTACGTCTTCTTTCGTGCATAGAAATATGCTGCATTCCCTTATGTTAGTAGTATTTGACTCTCTGTACAATCATCTATCTCGCAAGTGTTATTTGGATACATCTCATATTCTACATCATCTTCTTTTAACATCTTCACTCCTCTCTCTCTTCTCCTCAATTACATCATCTCTATAAAATTACCATTATCCGACTTGACCTATTATATCATTCACACTAAATATAACTAAACATATATACCAACAGTATGATGCTATCTACTCACGTAATTAATATAGATAGACTGCGTGTCTATAGTCTACTCGGATAGACTAAATGAATTGGATAAATCACATACTACTCAAACTAGCAATATTTTCCATTAATGCTATTAATGCTTGCCCTCGAAGTAAAGATTAGCATTTGGGAAAATAAGACGATGAGATGTGATGATATTTTTAAACCATCTTCGGGTCCACTTGTTTGTCATTTTTATACATATAGAATCGGGTAGGGGAATGGTGGTAATTTCTACTTAACTAAGAAGTAGGGTGCGAAAACCAGTGGGGGTGTTGTCATAATCTTCCTAGAGTTTAGGAGATATAGGAAAATTAGGAGCTCGTATATATGTTACGAAAATATAGCGGTGGTTTTTTTAATTGGGAAAAAAACACAGTCTGACAAACATCATGCACCACATTTTACGACAGATGGTAATGATTCCTACAGCTATTATTAATATTTAATGGATATATTTTAAAAAATTTTATCTTAAAAATAAAAAAAAAAAAGAAATAAAAAAAAAAATAAATTTAAACAAAAAAAATCTAAAAAAAAAAACAAAATGTTATAAATAAATCTTAATCAACAATGATCATCAATACCATAGATATCATAAATTATATCACATCTATCGGCAACAGAACAAAGAATTAATTTTAAAAATAATATCATATATATATATATAATAAAATATAGATAAAATAATAATAACTTTATTCTATCTTCTTCTAGTGAAGCTAAAATAATAAATACATATATACTATATACAACTAAACATATTATATATTATATTTTATCTATTAATTTATAATACAAAAAAAAAAATAGTATTTCATATATACATTTTGATAAATCATAGAAACCATTACCTACACGGTTTAACATGAATGAAAGATAATAATGAAAAACAGAAGACTAAAAACAATATAAAGGGAAAGCTTATTTTCTGACGTGTTAGGAGAAAAGGTTTAAGATGAAAAACAAAATACCTAAAAAATGAAAAAAAAAAAGAATAAAGGATCTATATAATAACGTCTGATGAAAAACAGGTTTGAACTTTAAATAAAATTATGACTTCAATGACGTCACACATTGAATAATTTCAAATAGAATTATTCAAAAATAAGTTCGCAAAGACAATGAACTAATAACTGAGAAACAATAGTAATATGATAATTTAAATATATAAATATAATAACATTAAAATAATTTAGATAAATATATAAAACTTAGTATATATATCTTTAATCTTAAGAAGAGAAGGCAAACGCACCAAATACCGACTCATGAACTCCACCAGTAAAACACAGACCAGCAATATAAAAATACCTAAATATAATAAATATAACATATATTTATTTATAATAAATAATAAAACATAATATAATTATATAATATACATATATATATAATACTATAAATAATAATATACAGGAACGATAAAACAATTTAATCTCGCTATCTCTTGACACCTAATATGCAGAAAGTTGGGCCTAAGATGTCGGTATGTTACTTATAAAAACAAACATATTCCGTCTCCAATTTCTACCTTAGATTTTTAAGCATATTTTTATACCATATAGTTAGTTTAACATTTATTATTGATCGCTCTTCGCTTTTTTTGATAAAATCAGAAAACAAAGAATAACGGGAGTGCGCAGCGATTCATTGCCCTCTCATCCAAATGGGACAATCTTGCCTGCAGTTACGGTTTAACTCATTATCATTGGAAATGAAGGAAGCTTTCTGACGCTTCTCTAACTAAACCTCACTTTTCTCAAACTCATAGAAACTTTGTTACTAGTTACGAAACGTTCAACACGGTGTGCAGGAAATTGTTCCAGGTGTTGAAGCTACAGACTCTCCATCTCCATTGAAAATCAAATTTCTCAAATCAACTGTTAAGTGAGATGTTATTGGAGGTTCCATTTACTTTGCCAACATAATTATATATCGCTCGAAGTTGAGCGGGATGTGTAAGTTTGATACTTTTTTTTTTCCATTCTTGCTTGCAAAATCCTACATGCAAGTTCTAAATGGCTGTTGTCGCTGTGATTAACTTGCAGGATATTGCTCCGATGGCGAATAGCTGTCTCTCTGTGATAATCGACCACAGCTTAATTTTTTAAAATAGCGCAGATGTTTTTTTCACAATTTGTGGACCATCCAGCAAATGATTTAATTATTGTACAATCGTGCGTACAATCTTAAAATCTGCCAAAGTTGAAGTTTTTGAAGGATTCTGAAGACTATAAGCATACTGGTTGCATGTAGCAACGTGTGAGACATTTCAAGTTTGCCTTTGTGACAAACTGGGAGCATTTATTGTGAAGCTGAACAATCCAAAGTATCGCTGGCTG
Source organism: Trachelipus rathkii (assembly GCA_015478945.1). Classification (NCBI taxonomy): domain Eukaryota; kingdom Metazoa; phylum Arthropoda; class Malacostraca; order Isopoda; family Trachelipodidae; genus Trachelipus; species Trachelipus rathkii. The sequence continues at coordinate 1,856 of JABUQX010062974.1, read as the reverse complement.
TGCTAAGTTGTTCTGTCGAATTCACTAGAATGGTACAAATCTACACTGGGAGTTCTTGCAATTTGCATAATCTCCCATTGAAGAAAATGCTAGGCCATCATCACCCCCAAATCTCACAATTGTGGAGTGTCATTGCGTGTAACTGGCAATAAACAGTGTAAGTTTCCATGGCTTTCTCACGGGCAATTATGCATTTTATAGCCATATTAATGACGTTCATCGCACCTATGCTACTATGAATGATGTCAATAATCTATTTCTGAATGTAATCATTTTGAGAGATCAACGCCCGATGAAGAGTTGGTGCCTATTGTCAGTACGCTCCTGGTTCTTATCATGTAAACATGTTTTCAGACCGTTTCTGGTACATCTTTCCACTACACTCTGCATTAGAGTTGTCCTTCCTTCCGTCAAAATAAAGTCCCTTCAGTAGTTCCAGCTTTTCGTTTCTTTGCTGAACACTGTCCAAAATTTTTTTCCTCTTTTTTTATGTTATAACCAATTTGAAGTTTCTGTTTCATTAATCATCAAATCTCTTAAAACAGCGCTTGCAGATGAATCATCGTAAGGGTTTGCCAATGGCTGGGTATCGTCTTGATTGGAATGTCTTTTTCCCCAGATTGTGTCAATGTGAACGTGTAAGGCTTCAAGTATTCTGTTTCACATGGAATGATGAATGTGGATCACGTCAGAATTGCAGGAAATGTGAGCCTCGATTGAGTAAAAATGGAAACGCTTATTTTACTCTCAGTGCTCTGTCTCTTTCTGTCTTCTGGCTTTTCCTTTTTTCAGTTGTTTTTAAATTCAACTGTGCCTATGGACATTTTCCTAAGTGTTCATTGGTCTATAAGAAAAGACCTTTCCATTTCAGATATCCTTTTATGCTTTGGGCAAGAACATTTTTCAAAAGAAACATGAAGAAATGTAGAACAATTTCTGTGAGTCTATCTGGAAGGTTTTAAGCTTTGTTTCTAAAGTTGCTGTTGACATTTTCGGATGCAAAATATTCTTTAAATCTTGTAGTTTTCGTTGTTATATGCCGGCATATCGTACTACAACTTGGCGCGGAATAAAAAGGTTAAGAAGAGCTGTATCCAAATTTCTTCGATTCTTTCTGCCACTTCATCTGCGACATCTGATACACTTGGATTGACGTTATTTAACTTCAGTTTACAATCATTACGAACCAACAAATAATATTTCATTACATTAAGGAGAGTGGTGGCAGGATGCTGTATTCCGTGTAAATCTAAAGGTCTAAGTGGCGTCCCGATAAACCTATAACAGTAATATCCGAAGAGCTGATTCCCAATAGTTTCTACATTAACATACACCATTTAAATACAAAGACAGAGCTCACAGAGGTCAGAGGCAGTGACAGTGACAGTGACAGAAAGGGAAGAGACGTATGGAGATAAAAACTCAATTAGGTTAGGCTAATGTATCTAACTGCCAATCAAACATCAGGGGGAAGGATAATGTATGCTCTGAAAGATAATGCATGTGTTTGAAAGATAAAGATAACGCATGTGGTATCTTTGAAAGATTATGCATGTGGTATTTCTGAAAGATTACGTATGTGGTATCTCTGAAAATGTATGTGGTATCTCTGCATTTAGATCATTACAGTTACTATTACAAACCAAGGATTCAACCGACAAATGAATAAACAAACTTTTCTTATATTTATTTATATTTACAGTTATGAGTAATGACTCATCTACAGAAAGTCAGAAGAAGGTCAGTAGAGTAGTTCGTTGATTCAAATATAATCCAACAAAGACCATCCGAAGTGACACCATGAAATGATGAAGCAAGATGGTGTGGTATTAAAAAATAATGGGATGAATGATGCA
>JABUQX010062973.1:27500-42500 GCA_015478945.1 Trachelipus rathkii | reverse complement strand
GAGCCGGAGAGAGCCGGGAGCCGGAGCGCGAGCCGGAGCCGAGCCGGAGTCGGAGTTTTTTCGAAGAATAATTTTTTAGGAGATCTGCTGAACAGTTTTCAAATAGTGCAGAAAAAACCTTATTCGGATCCGGAGCTGAAGCCGGAGCCGGAGCTGGAAGCCGGAGCCGGAGCCGAGCCGGAGCGGAGCCGGAGCCGAAGCCGGAGCCTGGGTATGATTTTTTTTCTAAAAAATATATTTTTAGGTGAAAAAATTTTAATGCCAGAAGACATACTGAACAATTTTCAAATAGTACAGAAACCCTAGTCGGATCCGGCAGCCGAAGCGTGAAGTCGGAGCGGAGCCGGAGGCCGGAAGCCGGAAGCCGAGCCGGAGCCGTAGCCGGAGAGCCTGGGTATGAATTTTTCAAAAAAAAAAATTTTAGGATGAAAAATTTAATGCCAGAAGACGTACTGAACAATTTTCAGAATTCAGTGCAGAATCCTTAGTTCAAATTCGGATTGGAGTCGGAGCCGTGAGTCGAAGTGGGAGCCGAGTCAGAGCCGGTGCCGTAGTTTGATTTTTTGGAAAATTTTTTTTTGGTGAAAAAATTTATTGTCAGAAGTAGTGCTGAAACAATTTTCAAATAGTTGCAGGGAAAACCCTTAGTTGGATCAGGATCCGGAGCGGGCGCCGGATTCGGAGCCGGATTCTGGGTATAAATTTTTTTAAAGAAAAATTTTTTTTTAGATGAAAAATTTGTTGCCAGAAGACGTGCTGAACAGGTTTCAAATAGTGCAGAATCCTTAGTCGGATCCGTTTCCGGAGTCGGAGCCGGAGTCGAAGTCGGAGCCAGAGTCAGAGCCGGTGGAATAGTATAAATTTTTTTCAGAAGAATATTTTTTTAGATGAAAATTTTATTTCCAGAAGTCGTTTGCTATAAACAATTTTTAAATAGTGCAGAAACCTTAGTCAGATCCGGAGCCGAAGGTGAAGTCGGAGCCGGAGCCGGAGCCGGAGCCGGAGCCGGAGCCGGAGCCGGAGCCGGAACCTGGGTATGAATTTTTTTCCAAAAATATTATTTTAGGTGAAAAATTTAATGCCAGAAGACGCAATGAACAATTTTTCAAAAAAGTGCAGAAACCTTAGTCGAGTCCGGATCCGGATTCGGATCAGGATCCGGATTCTTTTTTCAAAAAATAATTTTCTTAGATGAAAAATTATTGCAAGAAGACTTGCTGAACAATTTCAAATAGTGCAGGAATCCTTATCGGATCCGGATTGGAGTCGGAGCCGGAGACCGAGCCGGATGTTCAAAGTCGGAGATGGACGGAGCCAGAGTATGATTTTTTCGAAAAAATATTTTTTTAGGTAAAATTTATTGATAGAAGACGTGCTGAACAATTGTCAAATAGTGCAGAATCCTTGGTCGGATCCGGAGCCCTAGCTTGAACCGGATTTTGAAAATGGAATTTTTTAAAAAAAATATATTTAGGTAAATTTATTTGCCAGAAAAATGTACTGAACAACTTTTTCAAATAGTTTCAGGAAACCTTACGTCAGATCCGGAGCCGAAATGAAGTCGGAGCTGGAGTAGGAGCCGGAGCTGGAGTCAGAGCTGGAGCCTGGGTATTAATTTTTTTCAAAAAATTTTTTTTTGGTGAAAAATTTAATGCCAGAAACGTACTGAACAAATTTCAAATAGTGCAGAAAACCTTATAGTCGGGTCCGGATGCGGATCCGGATCCGGATTCAGATTCGGAGCCTTATCCTTGGTATAAAATTTTTTCAAGAGATAATTTTCTTAGATGAATAATTTATTCCAGAAGATTGACTGAACAATTTTCAAATAGTGCAGAATCTTAATCGGGATCCGCGATTGGATTCGGAGCCGGGAGTCGAAGTCGGAGCCGGAGTATGTATTTTTTTTCGAAAAAAATATTTTTTTTGTGAAAAATTTATTAATAGAAGAAGTGCTGAGCAATTTTCAAATAGTGCAGAAACCTTAGTCAGATCCGAAGCCAAAGCGAAGCCTTACTCGGAAGCAGAGCCGGAGGCCGGAGGGGCCGGGAGCCGGAGCCGGAGCTGGCAACTGGGTATTAATTTCATTCAAAAAATATCTTTTTTAGGCGAAAAAATGTATTGCCAGAAGAAGTGTGTTGAGCAATTTTCAATTAGTACAGAAACCTTAGTTGGATCCGGAGCCGGATCCGGAGCCGGATCCGGAGCCAAACCCGGAGCCGGGTCCTGGGTATGAATTTTTTTTAAGAATATATTATTTTAGGTTTGAAAAAATTCATTGAAAGAGATGTGCTGAACAATTTTTTCAAATAGTGCAGAAACCCCTTTGATGGATCCAGATCCGGAGCAGGATCCGGAGAAAAGTCGGAGCCGAGCCGAAAATTACATTGCTTATAAATCATTTTTCAGGAATCATTTTTTAGTTTTGAAAAATGCGTGTTGCCAGGAGACTTGCTGATAATTTTCAAAATTAGTTTTCAAAAACCTTAGTCGGATCCGGAACCCGGAGCCGGAAGTTAGAACCGGATCCTGTTTATAAACCTTTCCAAGAATATTTTTTTAGATGAAAAAAATTTATTGCTGGAAGACGTGATGAACAATGTTCAAATAGTGCAGAAACCTTAGGTTGGATCCGGATCCGGAGTCGGGAAACGGAGCGGATTTGGATATAATTTTTGTTACTATAAAAATTATTTTAAATTTTTTTTGGGAAAAGTTTATTAGCATCAGAAGACGTGTTAAACAATTTTCAAATAGTGCAGAAACCTTAGTCGGATCCGCAGCCGACTGGAGCAGCAGCCGGAGTATGAAACGGAACCGGATCTGGGCATAAATTTTTTTCAAAAAATATTTTTGTTAGGCGAAAAATTTATTGCCAGAAAGTACTGCACAATTCTCAAACAGTGCAGAAAACTGTAAGTCGGATTTGAGCGGAGCCGGAGAAAAAATAATAATTATTTTTCTTTTGGGTTGTAAAAGAAGAAATATATCAAAGGCTTGAATTGATTTCAATTTTGAAAAAGAATAATATATATATATATATATATTATTTATATAATATATATATTATATATATATTATATATATTATATATATATAATATATATATATAATATTATATATATATATATATATATTATATATTTATATATATTATATATATATACTATTATATATATATATATATAGATTGACTTATGAAGAATCAGAGGTTGGGTGAGGTAGCAAGGGATGGTGTTAGAGTAATGGAGAATGAAAGAGAGTGGAGGATGCCCTACCTATTATATGCGGATGATTTAGTTAGTGATGCCGAATCTGAAATAGATTTGAGGGGATTAGTAGAGAGAGATTTGGCAGGTGTGTGTAAAGGATGGGATTTTGAAAGTAAACTAGAATAGAAGTAAGGTTATCGTTATGAGTGAGGATAGTATCTCTGTGTAATTATGTTAGATCGTGAGCAGCTGGGAACAAAGTCTGAGTTCAAATATTAGAATATTGGTGGATTGAAAAGGGGAAACGAGATTGATGCAGAATGTAGTATGAAAGTTGTGAATATGGAAGGAAGATGGCCGGTGCAATTAAATCCTTAGTGAATGCAAAGGGAATAGGTCTTGAGTGTGCTAGGGTCTTACATGACGGTATGATATTACCTGTGCTAATGTATAGTAGTGAGACTATGGTCTGGAATAAGAGGTACAGATATAAAGTATAGATTTAGAACTTCTGCTGGGGCTACACGGCATTTTGATGGGTTGCTCCTGGGTTACAGGAGCAACCAACCAAAGTCAAGCAACGCCGACATGGGCAAATGCTTGTTGCGACAAAATTGCAATAATAAGACGAAAAAAATTTCACTCGCGCCAGGACTCGAACCATCGACAACAGCGTCGCCGTTAGACATTGTAGAGGTACCACTAGTCCGATCTGCCACTCCAGAAAAAAGAAGGTATCTCGGAACAGTTTTTCAAGTCTCCTGCTTCGATATCACTTGCTTTGAAACAGTTACTTAAAAATAATAGGGTGTTTTAACCCGCTACTGGGGCTTACACGCATTCTGCTAGTTGCCTCCCGGTTTACAGGAGATCCAAACCAAAGTCAGGCACGCAGGCATTGAAATCAGTTCTTTGCCGATAAATTATGCATATATCTAAGCGAATGAAAATTCACCGCGCCAGACGACTCAAAAACATCGACACAGCCGTCCCGTTAGACAATGTACATTTAGCGTCTACCACATTAGTCCGATCCACCTTCCAAAAAGAAGGCATCTCGGAAGTTTTGAATCCTCTTGCTTCGACTATCACGCTTTGAAAACTCTACTTATTTAAATCCAAAAGAAGGGTGGTTTGCAATCCTTTCTGCCACACGGCATTCTACTTGGTAGGGTGCTCTGGGTTACAGAGCAACCGACCAAAGTCAAGGAACGCCGACATTGCGCAAAACATGCTTGTTGCGACAAATTTGCAAAAATAAATAAGACGAAAACATTTCATTCGCGCCGGACTTGAACCAACCGCAAACAGCGTCGTCGTTAGAACACATTGATACAGGTAGGCTCACCACTTAGTTCCAATTCCGCCTTCCCCAAAAATAAGGGCCATCTTGGAAGCTTTCAAATTACCTGTTCGATATATCACAGCTTTGAAACTCTGATACTTATTTTAAATTTTCAAAGAAGGGTGATTGGAAAACCCTACTGGGCTACACGCATTCTTACTTGGAGGTGCCCTGGGTTTTACATGGAGCAACCGGACCATAGTCCAAGAAACGCCGGTACATGCGCCACAACATGCTTGGCCACATAATTTGCAGTAATAAGACGAAAAAATTTCACTCACGCCAGGACTCGAACCATCGACAACAGCGTCCGCCGATTTAGACAATTGTACAGTAGGCCTATACACATACCCCAATCTCCGCCTGCCCCCAAAAAATAAGTCATCTTGGAAGTTTTCAAATCTCCTGCTTTGATATCACTGTTTTGAAACTCAATACTTATTTTAATCCACAGAAGGGTGGTTGGAACCCCTTCTGGGGCTACACAGGCATTCTCAAGGGGTGCCTTCATGGGTTACTAGGCAGCAAACCTACCAAAGTCAAGGACGCCGGAGAAAACGAGAAAATGTTTTTGCCGCAAATTAGCAATAATAAGACCGAAAAAAATTTCACTCGTCCATGGGACTTGGTACCATCGTACAACGAGCTGTCTCCGTTAGATAATGTTCAGTAGGCTTCTACCGACTAGCTGATCCGCCTACCCAAAAAAGAAGCATCTCGGAAATTTTCAAATTCTAACTGATCGATATCACTGCTTTGAACACTCGCTACTTCATTTAAAAATCTACGGAAGGGTGGTTTTGAACCCTTTCTGGGGACTACTCGGCATTCGTTCAGGGGTGACTCCATTGGGTTACAGACAGCAACAGACCAAGTCAAGGATCGACGACATGCGTACAACATGCTTGTTGACAAAATTGCAATAATAAGACGAAAAAATTTCACTCGTGCCAGGACTCATGAACCATTTCGACAACAGCACGTCGCCGGTTAGACAATGTTCAAGGAGGCTTCTGCCACTAGCCCGATCCGCTCCCCTAAAAGGAAGGCATCTCGGAAGTTTCAAATCTCCTGCTTCGATACCACTGTTTTGAAACTCGATACTTATTTAAATCCACAGAAGGGTGGTTGGAACCCCTTCTGGGGCTACTCGGCATTCTTCAGGGGTGCTCATGGGTTACAGAAGCAACAGACCAAGTCAAGGATCGACGACATGCGCACAACATGCTTGTTACGACAAATTTGCAATAATAAGACGAAAAAAATTTCACTCGTGCCGGACTCGAAACCGATCGACAACAGCGTTCCGTTAGACAATGTACAGTACGGCTCACGCACTAGTCCTGATCCGCCTCCCCCAAAAAAGAAGAGGCATCACGAAACAGTTTTCAAGTCACCTACTTCGACATCACTGCATTGAAACTCTGAATTATTTAAATCAATAGACAGGTATGCTTTGAAGCCCATATATATATATATTATATATTATATATAATTTATATATATATATAATATATATATATATATATATATATATATATATTATATATATATATAATATATTATATATATTATATAATATATATATATATATATATATATATATATATATATATATATATATATATATACTGTATATGAGTATATAAAGTTATAAAGTTTTTTTTTTTTGCCGTCTAAAAAACGAAAAATTTTCCAAATGTTTATTTGTGTTTTTCTAGCATTTCATTTTTTCCTTACATGAGATATAAAAAAAATTCATTAAAAAAAAACGAACAGATTTTTTTTCTTCAAATTTGGTACCAAGCTCACATATAAACGTGTAAACAAACTGACGTTTATATTAAATGTTTTGGTAGAACGTAAGGTGGTGTCAACCATGGTTGACTATTCTCTGTTCAAAAATTTTGAAAGTACTTTTCAGAGATTGTAAAAAAAAAATTTTAAAAAACAAATTTTCAAATAAGGTTTCTAAATAAAATTTATTGCCACACTAAATTGGAGTATTTTAGTGCAAAAACAATTGAAATATCTTGAAAATTAAAGATTTTATGCAGCAAGTTTTTGTGGAAATTCAAAAAAAAAAAAATTTCCTCTCTTTACCCTAAAACTGTTCAAAACGAACAGATTTTTTTTGTTTGTTTTTTTCATAAAATTAAAGATATCATAGTTGTTCATCAAAAAAACATTTATTTTTATAGGTTTGGAATAGTTGAGGTTTTGCTATGAAGTCTCCCCTTAATTGTTCTATGCAAATATCTTTTATAGGAGTACGCCAAATCCTGAAATATATCAATGTATTTATATGTATTCATCTTAGTAAAAAAATGAAAATTCAAATATCCAGAGAAAATTCAAATTTTGGAGGCAAAAATTTTAAGGGGGTTGCATCCCTTCTACGACGAGGTGACACCACCAGCTATGGAGGTATCAAGTTTAAAGCCGGTACGACAATTATAACTCACTACATTGAAGAGAATGAAAACTCGAACCCTAACCCTGTACTCAATACCATATATATATATATATATTATATAATATATATATATATATATATATATAATATATACATTTATTAATATATATACATACATACACACATACATATTTATAGACATATATATTATAATATATTATTTATATTATATATATATATATATCAATACATATATATATTATATATATATATATATATACTATATATATATGTAATATTTTCGTAGAAGCATGTCGGCTGGCTTATTTACCTTTCTAGCTAATGATTATGACCAAGTTTTGGGAGCTCAGCGCCCCAGTTCCGAGGGGCGCGCAGGGATACTTAAACCTCGTCTACGACGAGATTGCGTCATCAAACGAGGGGGTACCAAGTTTGAAGGGGATGCGAGGTCTCTAAGACTCCCTAAAAAAGGGGGACATATAAGGATATAGTATATATATATATATATATATATATATATATGATATATATATATATATATATATATATATATATATATATATATATATATATATATATATATAAATATATAGAGAGAGAGAGCGAGTTGAGAGAGATTGTATATATATATATATATATATATATAATATATATATATATATATTATATATTATATATATATATATAATATTAATATATATATACTATATATATATATATATATATATATATATATATAATATATTTATATAATATATCATTAAGAGGAAAGAGCGACATTCATATTATACTTTGATATGGTATATATACATATATATATTCATATATTATATATATATATATATATATATATATATATATATATATATATATATATATATTTATATATATATATATATATATATATATATATATATATATATAATATATATATATATATATATATATATATATATATATATATATATATATATTATATACTTATATATATATATATTATATAATATATATATAATATATATATATTATATATATATATATATATAGAGTATAAAAGAGGTGAGGTATACTATATATCTCTAAACTATTGAGATAGTTTTGATATATTCGCATAAATTAGATATGCAACGATAAAATACTCACCCATGATAATAATAATAATGCAATTTAGAATAAAATATTATAGTCTTAAATAGTAATACATAAACTTAACAGACTCGATCTTTCTGAAACCTCGCATGGGGTTGGGTTTCTTCAACATTCGGAAATTCATATTTTAAAATATCCAACCTCTCCTTTAGCAATACCTCTCATTTTTTAAGTCCTCTTGATTGTAATGTCGTTTCTTCTGTGAGCGAAATAATAAAAGTCTTCTTGGTATTTCTTAGCAAGCAGATTATTATATGAATCTCTTCTTTTATTTATAATGATTGATATATGGTATCAAATAATACAAAAATTTTCTTTTGATGTAATGTGTTTTCCCTTCCATTTTTTTATCACATCTGGTGGTAAAGGACCAAATACCTATATAAATTAACCAGGGTTGTGAGAAGCAAATTCTAAATCCAAATTAGGCTAAAGGCCGACATGACCAGATTAGAGGAGTTTGAAAGTTTCTAAATCAAAGATAGGTGAAAAGATATAAGAAAGAAAGTTGTTAGAGGCTTACCCGTGGAGTACATGTAAGAAAAAAAAGAGTCGAGCAGAAAAAGAAGGAAACTGTATGGAAAGTTGCACGGACTCTCATCGAAGGAGAAAGTTTGCAATTCGAGAGTTCAGGAAAGCAGTGTTTATGGTAATAGCGATAGTAAAAAGATTGTAAACCAATTGTTTATTTTTCAGAAGATGTTCGAGTTAGTGGGGATAAAGAGTTGATAAATCATAAACCATAGACTCCACCTTTTTCAAGAACTAAATGATTGGAACCACCCCATTTATATGATGCATGCTGCATACAAGGTCTATCGATGTACTTATATGAAGCAGGAAATCAGGATTGTGTGAAAAAGATTTGATGAACCCTCAGAACACCCAATTTCTCGTACACTTGTTCGGTGAGAGGAAAATGTAGGCGTTCCACGAAACATCACGATGAAAGTAAATATTAACACTATTACGAACGTTCAATGATTATGATAAGAGGTGTGTTCTCAAAGATATTGAGTTGTAAGGTAGATCATATTTCGTAGAAAGGTGAAAGAATAGAGTTATTGAGACAGCGAAAATTTTAACAAAGTAGTAGGAGGAGAAGGAGAAGGAGGAGGAGGAGGAAGAGGAGGGGGTAGGAGTAGAAGGAGTGAGACATCGAAAACTAGAACAAGGAGGTCATTTCACCCTCTCTCGTGTGGAGTACTGTACTGTTTTTTATTGTTCTAGATGCATTGTCAATAAGCAAAAGCAAAACCTTTCAAACAGTTCTTCCTCTTCCAAAGACCTCGTTTCCTTGTTCTTTCTTATTACGTTATGCTTGTAGTAGTATTCTAGATAACTGACTACCGTAATTTCACAATCCTTGCGATCCTTTGCTGTTAAAAAAATGCTACACACTTCACATGTCTTTTGAAAAGTGGCAACCCAGATTCGCTAGCATTGTTATTTAGATATATCTAGCCGTTATTTTACTCTTGAGTTCTCAAAGTATTTGTTCTTTCTCCACAGTTTGCAAATTTGTTTAAAGTAATTTCATAATGAGATATAAGCCTATAGGCTCTTTTCCTTTTTCCTTTTTTTATTTGTTCGTGGATAGATGTATCGTTTCTGTGAGTTTTCTTTAAATAAAAATTGGCACCTCACAGGCATTGTAATATTCTAGGAGAAGGGAACAGCCATAGGTAACATCTACCTAGGATCCGGACGAGGAATCATACACTAGCAGCTTAATTCAGCTCTGTTGCTCTACCGATTGTGCAACGGTAACAGCAAATGGTGGCAGCATTCAAACGCAAAAAAAAAAAATTTTAAATAAAAATTATTCAACATACTGTAATAAAGTTTAGATTTCATTTATTTTAGTATGTATTATTATCCTAATTATCCATATATTTTAAATACATAGTTTTATACATATATACAAATACAATATACATCTACGTATACATAAACAAACATTATACAAAGTATCACGTAACTCTGCCAAAAATATCAAATTTATCCTTAATTCCATGGAACAAAATGATACACGAGAGAAACATGGAAATCCTTAATATATTCTCGGTAACTTAATTCACTTCCTATATTATATAAACAATACTTTCTAACTTTGAAAAGGATTTTTTTTTGTTTCAGAAAGTTTTAAAAGTTAATTAAAGTTAAACGACAAAGTTTTAGTAATTTCCTTCTTCAGATAGGAAGGCATTGTAAAAAAAAAAAAAATATATATTTTTTTACTTTCAACTTATTATAAAATATATCAAATATTGTCATAAATGGTTATACACGTATGATATACAAAGCTATTACGATTAAAGGTGAGCATGCTAGTACATACACACACACACACACACACACACACACATATATATATATATATATATATATATATATATATATATATATATAGCATATATAGTTATATATATATATATATATAAACATATATATATTATATATAGTAGTTCACTGTGTTGCTATTGTTGATACAACATATTATTATTACTATTGTTACTACATATTATTATAAGAATATTATTAAATTACATACATATGTAAATTAAAGTTATATTATTATTATATTATTATTGGTTATATACATATTAAGTTATATTATTACATATATTACATATACGTATTAACATATATTATTATTGGTTATTATGTTATGAGTTTTATTTTAGTTATAATATTATTATATTATAGTATTGTTATTATTATTATTATTATTATTATTATTATTATTATTATTATTATTATTATTATTATTATTATTATTATTATTATTATTATTATTATTATTATTAGTATACACATACATACATACATACATTATTATTTGTTTATCTTGTTATTATTATTGCTTTTATTACATAATATATATATATATATATATATTTATTTATTTTACAGTTGTCACCACTTCACTACTGGCAGAGCCCTATTCAAGGAGGGGGTGTTGCTACACGCCTCAAAAGTCAACAACTAATATAAATTACGCAGATGAGCACAGACGCAGGCTTTAAAGTGGGGGAGATTAAATTCAGCAGGAAACACAGAAGATGGAAGAGAATTCCACAGAACAGATGTGGCAGGAAAGAAGGAAGCACCGCAGCGAACTAGCCTGGAGTTACCTACATCAACACAAAACTCATGTGCAGACACAGCACCCCCTAGTTCTACGAGGGCGACGTAAAGGTGGAGGTACGCGAGTGATATGCTCCCTCGAGCCACCTGCCGCTGCGGTACCTATAGAAAAGAGATAGCACCAACATCATCGCGCCGCAAAGATAGAGGGTCAAGGGAACTGGAAAGTACAGAACAGTTTATAAACCCTATCCAAAAGCCGGGTGAAACCAGAGCCCCCCCCAGATATGAGAGCAGTACTCCATACAAGGGCGGATGAGGCCCTTGTATAGCTGGAGCAACTGAGAAGAGGAAAAACTCGCAGTCTAAACAGAACTCCCAGTTTCTTTGAGGCCGCCCTAGCAACCGTTGTGATGTGAGGTTTCCAAGACAGTTTTTTGTTTATGTTAAGGCCAAGGATGTTTATATTGTCAACAGGATAGACGAGAGAACCGTCGAAAGAGATAGGAAAGTTGGAAAGTGTTTTAGAGGGAACTTTTAAATATGAAATTGTTAAGGATTTGAATTTCACAAGCTTGAGACGACCCAACCCGAAATTCTATCCAGATCAGCGAGAATAGAATCGGAAAGATTAAGACGAGAGGCAATTCTAGAAGTAAAAGAAGGAGCAGAATTGAAATGAGTTGAAGAATGAAGGGTCAAGTCATCGGCATATGAGTGAATAGAGTTAGATGTGCAGGTGAGAAGATCATTAATGAAAAGTAGGAATAAAGTAGGAGATAAGACAGAACCCTGAGGAACACCACTATTGACAGAAAAGGAAGAAGAAGTCGCCCCATCAACAACAGCCGATATTGAGCGATTTGAAAGAAAACTAGACATAAGTAAGCAAAGAGAAGGAGGAAACCCAAAGGAGGGGGAGCTTGGAGAGCAGTGACGCGTGCCATACCAGGTCAAATGCTTTGAATATCTCAAGCGCCACCACGCAAGTCTCCCCGTAGTTCTAAGGGCGGAAACCATAAATCAGTAAGATAGGAAAGTATATCGCCAGTAGATTTTGAGAACACAAAAAGCCGTACTGGCGATCGGAAAGAAGTGAATGAGATCAGATGATCTAAGAAATGAGAGTTGAGAAGAGCTTCAAAAGATCTTAGATAGAATATAAGTAAGAGCTATAGGCGATAGTTAGAAGGATCAGAGCGGCTTCCTCTTTTTTTCGGAATAGGTTGGACATGAGCGTGCTTCCAACACTGAGGGAAAGTGTTAGTATTGAGACATAGAGAATATAGTTGAACGAGGGGCGGGGATAGCACGAAAGCACATTCACTTCTAGGAGGAATGCCGTCAGGGCCACTGGCCTTCCTAACGCGTTCATAGATTTTAGGTGCCCATTCACCCGATCGAATGTAATCACAGGCAAAAGGCATAAGACACCTGGAGAGGAGAAGGAGGATGATGAGGAATGCCAGAATCGTCCAGGGCTGGCTAGAGGTAAATAGGAGGCCGAAGAGATTGGCCTTTTCAGTTGGAGAATTAGCAACAGAACCATCAGAGCGAATAAGAGGAGGAAAGACAGATTTACAGAAGTTGTTAGAGATGTTTTTGGCAAGAGGCCAGAAAGATTTGTCAGTAGGAGAACCAAGGAGGTTAGCGCACTTTCGTTTGATGAAAGCCCGCTTTGCTCGTCGAAGAGTATCCCTGCAACGATTTCTAGTTGAATGAAAATTAGCCAGACTGATAGGAGAACGAGAATATTTCCCCTCTCGATTTGCACTATCTTTATCTAGCCTGAATGGTCCGAGAACAAACACGATCGAACCATGGATTTTAAGGAGAGAAAGATTTAGTCGAAGAAGGAATGAACCTTCTCATCCCATCAACGATTACAGCTCCCACCTTATCGGCAGAAGGCGAAGAGTCACCAGAGACAAAGCAGTCATTCCAATTATAATTATCGTAGAAGCGACGCAAAACCCTTAATCTGCCCTATTAAAATGCCACAAAATACGTTTAGGGCAGGATATAGCTGTTGAGAAAGCATTAAAAATTAACAGATATAAGGTGTTGGTCAGATTTACCGATAGAGCGAAAGTGGTGTATTTTATGGTGTATATATATAAAAAAATATATAGATATAGGGAGTTATATATATATATATATATATATATATATATATATATATTATATATATATATATATATATATATATATATATATATATATATAAAAATATATATATATATATATATATATATATATACTTAACCCATGGAAGACCCCGGCCCCGGCCAACCCCGGCCATTTTTAGGACCCCGGCCCCGACCCCGGCCCCGGCCAAAAATCAGGAAAAACCGGGGTTTTCTACCGGGGTTAACTGTAAATTTACACTAAATAATAGAGGGTTAAATCAAACAAAATAAAAATATATATTTTAATTCCATTACTTCCTTTGTTATAAATTGATGCAAAATATATAAAAATATATCTAAATATAATCAATTTTTTTTTGTATTTACTATGATTTCAAATTAAAATTGAGGCCAAATTATAATTTTTCCGAGTTTTTAACATAAAAATATATTCGAAATTTGATATACCAAACAATTCGGAAAGGAAATAAATATAATTGTTAAAATATTAATTTATTATTTATTTGTTTAAAGTAAACATCTTCAAGAAAATCAAATATTTTCCGAAATCTCTTTCAAAATTATTTATTTATTTTGAATTAATATATATATATATATATATATTATATATATTATATTATTATATTATTAGCAAAGATAGCAGTTGAAGATATATATGCATATATATATATATATATATATATATATATATATATATATATATATATATATATATATATATATATATATATATATATATATATATACTTTAGAGAGGAAGCCCTTGGATTCTTTTTTAGTATTATGCTTTACTGTCACTTCATTTTATTACTAAATGTACACAAATTAAAAACATTATTAAAGACACTTTTTTAATGAAATAAATTTTAAAGGAAAGCTAATTTTCGTCCCGACACGCGAGACCTCTTCAGGCTAAGGGACTGGATTTCTTTCTTGATCTTCATCAGTTCAAGTGTGTTTCAGTTGGTCTGCTATTTTCTTCATGGTGTTGTTGAAATATTTTGATGTTTCAGATATTCATTTTGTATAAAATCTATCTTAACTTCACCGGGATGCTTATTGTAGTTGTTACTATTATAAATGCAAAAGGATTCCATGATTTTGCGATGGTTCGTGTGATTGATATTTCGGATCATCTTTATATTGTTGATATTGATAGAGTGGCCTGTGTTACGCCTATGACTTGTTAAAGCTGAATTTATGCTGTCCTTGTGCAGGACATCTGTATGTTGAGTTTTTCTTCTTAAAATCTATGGTTTCTCCTATATATGTTTTATTGCAAGTATTGCAGGGATGTGATGTATACAGCTTTGGGGGAGATTTTCTTTCGTTTTTGGGTTTGAGAATGTTATTTTATGGAATGAGGGTAATATTTTGGTAATATTTGTTTTAACGAATATAATGGTAATTGAGGGAATTGGTAAAAAGGAGGTGTTGCTATTTTCGGGGGAAAGGTAGTACCCCTTTTTTGCTTTGTTAAATGCTTTTGCGATGAAACTCAGGATTGTAAAGTGATTTGAAAGTATTGTGGATGTATTTAGTTTCTTGTGCTAGAAGAGGGGAGAGCATATACGAAAGGCACGGAGAAATAGGAGATGACAGAACAGCTAATTTTGT
>JABUQX010062973.1:12500-20000 GCA_015478945.1 Trachelipus rathkii | reverse complement strand
AACGCATGTCACTAGTTGACCTATTTGGTAACTATTTTTTTTATTTTCCTCGTGAATAAAGTGTGAAATTATTTTTGTCGTGTATAAGAGAATATGTTATTATTATTATTATTATTATTATTATTATTATTATTATTATTATTATTATTATTATTATTATTATTATTATTATTATTATTATTATTATTATTATTATTATTATTATTATTATTATTATTATTATTATTATTATTATTATTATTATTATTATTATTTTTATTATTATTATTATTATTATTATTTTTATTATTATTATGTACCTCTTTTCCCCCAGACTGGGGGTAAGGTGCGCAGCATACACCGGAAACAGAAAAGTAGTAGAATAATATGAAAGAAGTCGAAAAGAAAGTCCCTCCTCCCCTTACCGTCACCTCCATACATTAAGTGAGAACGTGTCGCAGGCAGAAAAATCCACCCTAGGGTTTCACGGGACTGCAATGAACCCTTACTACGGCATCTGTTCAATGTAAAGCTCATCCCTTGGGCCCGGTGGACCGCAACCATACCCCCTCACAAAACCCCGCCATTCACTCCTATTATGCACCTTTCTTCTCGCCTTTGCCAAACTCACACTCCTTTCCTTCAGGCATCCCTTTGCTGACTTAATTCACTTTTCCTTCGGTCTCCCAGCTGGTCGGTTCCCAGTACAGTCACCACTATACATTCGCTTAAACAACCAAAAAAAAAGAAAAATAATTCAAATTGGTAATTCGAATATGTATTTTAATTTTGACGTACTGAAAGTGTGAAATGACTGAAATCTATCGGTAAAGAAAACTACTTGTATGCAATTATTTAAAACAGTATGAAAATTCCAGAGCATTTTTGGAATCTTGAAAAAAAACTAACAGAATGTTAGGAATTATAAGCCCTAATGTAGTTTATAAGATTAGGGAAATAGTGATGAAGCTCTGTAACAGTTTTAGGAGACAACAGGTTTTGACCACTTTAATGATGAAAGTTCATTTACGTGCTTGAAAGGCTGCAACGAAGAGGTTCAAGAATAACGTGATTTTGCAAATAATAGTTATGAAATGAGTTTGAAGGAAATTTGCTGGCTTTCTATGGAATACAAATTTCTTGGCAAACTTTCTATGGAATTCTAATTTCTTGGCGGGTTTTCTATGGAATACTAATTGCTTGGCGGGCTTTCTATGGAATACTAAATTCTTGGCGGGCTTGCAATGGAATACTAACTTTTTGGCGGGCTTTCCATGTAATAGAAATTTCTTGGCGGGCTTTCTATGTAATTAAAATTTCTTGGCGGGCTTTCTATGGAATACTAATTTCTTAGAAGTGATATAAATCTGGTTAATAAAAACTTTTTCATATTTCTACTGCAATGAAGAAATTAAGCTATGCATACAATAGCATGAAAACAAAAAGAAAATGAACAAAGCAGCATCTATTGGGATTTGAAAGAATGCTTCTTCAGCAACTTGAAAGTTTGGTTTGCCTCAATATGATAACCAGTAACTTCAAACTTTTAAAAATATGTTAGGTAGATACGGGTACATAAATGACTTATTTAAGTATCGAATAGTTATACTACATAACATTTTCATGTTCTATTAATTTTTTTTTAATGGAGTCTTGTCTTAAGTAGCTGATATTATGTAAAATAAAAATAAATAAAAAAAAATTTTTTTGGTCTCTTTGTTAACACTTACTTGAAAAAGGACAAAATATCGAAAATTTGTAATTAGATAGAATTTAAAATGTTTTAATTTAATAAAGTGTTTTTTAATGTAGTGCATCGTCATATGTAACCTTAAAGCAACCCAGAGTATTATACCAGCATATATATATATATATCACTGTATAGTTCTGTTGTAATGTACATTATGTATATATATATATATATATATATATATATATATATATATATATACGAAGAATTATATATAGTTATATATATATATATATATATATATATATATATATATATATATAAGGTAGATATATATATAATATTTAGCTTCTATTTGCTCTTTCTTATTCCAGGCGTAAAAGCTACTTGGAGAAGCCATCACGTAAGTTTCCTGAGTTCACGTCCGAATGCAAACGCGTCTATGATCAAAATACGCCGATTTAACGTTCCGAGGTACATTCCGATGGAAGAGGACGTTCAATTAGAATGTGATTACGCCGTGGAAGGAGAATCTTCTTTGTAATTTCTCAAATGGTACAAAGGAGGGTCCCAATTCGTATGAGTTCATTCCCAGTAAAGTTAGGAAGCACACTATATTTCCCACGGAAGGATTGAGCCAAGACAAAGTGGTAAGTGTTTTCATTATAATTGATTTTATTCAGCCTTTAATTGATTTACTTTGATATATATATAGCGTCAATAATAGATGACATTATATATATATATATATATATATATATATATATATATATATATATATATGTTGGCTGGCTGAGCAGCATACAGCGAAGAAGGTAAAGATATTGGTTGTTGCTATTATTATTGCTGGTTGTTGGTTACGTTATTATTGCTATTAAGAGTTATTAGCTATATTATATTATATATTATATTATTGATATATTACAGTTTTTGGCAGCTGTTATTATTATTATTATACATTATATTATTATTATTATTATATTATATTATTATTATTATTATTATTACATATATATATAAACATATATATTTTTTAAGATGATATATATATTAATATTATTATATATTATTATTAATATTATATATATATATATTATTATATATACATATATATATATATATATATATTATGTACGTATATATAAACATATATATTATATACATATATATATATATATATATATATATATATATACATAGATATATATAAAGATATATATATAATATATATATATATATATATATATATATATATATATATATATATATATATATATATATTTCTATGATTACAAACATAAGCATATATATATATATATGCAATTATTATTATTATATTATTGTTATTAAGGTTACATATATATATATTAATATATATTATTATTATGATATTAGCTATATATATATATATTTATATATATATATATATATATATATATATATTATTATATATTATATATATATATATTATTATATATATATATTATTATATATATGAGTGAGTGTGTAGGTATGCAGTGTGTATGTGTGTAGGTATGTGTGTGTGTGTGTGTGTGTGTGTGTGTGTGTGAGAGAGAGAGAGAGAGAGAGAGAGAGAGAGAGAGAGAGAGAGAGAGAGAGAGAGAGAGAGAGAGAGAGGTTTCTGTAACTGCACATGATTGCTTCTAAATAAATAATCAAAATAATGTTATAAACTTCTACAATCTACAACACTGAATGAGAAATAGATGATATTAACTTAAAGTTAATTAAAAAAAAGTAACTTTTTATTCACTATAAAATTCTCTATAATACTTTTACTCCGTTATATCCCAAAATAAAGAATCAATATATTTTAAATATATCATTTTAAAACGAAAAATAATCAAAAAGATTTATAAAAAAAAAAAAATGAAAACGTAAATATTTTGAAATAAATACTTCAACTCAATTGAAATTGATAGAATCAAGTGAATAAAAAAATTCTTTATTAAATAAATCCAATATTCAGTTTATTAGTTTGAATGTTCTGTTTTAATTTAGAAATTAATTGGTGAAAGAAAATTTTAATAAAAAGAATTTTCTATTTTTTGTCAAATGAATATATTAGAAATAAAATTTATTAATATTAAGGAAAAATTCTAAAAATATTGAATAATTTTAATTTAAAATAAAAATATATAATATATTTATTACTGCATTTAACTGATCATTTTTATTTTAAATATATTCTCTTTTATAAATTTGATTAACAAATTTTGTATACATTTTTCATTTAATTTTGAATACATTATATTTTTTTATTATTATTTATTTACAAATATTTTACAATTTTAATTTTAATTTAAAAATCTATTCTATTTTTTAATTTATCTTAAAAATGTTTTGAATTTTTCATTTACTCTTAATAAAATATATATTCTATATTTTATATAATTTAGAAATATATTTTAAATTTCGATTTAATTGCAATTGATTTAAAACTAAGTTAATGAAAAGAGAGATGGAATAAAGAAGTTGTTGAATAGAGAGAAGGAATAATAGGTTTTCCAACAGGATGATCTACTCTCAATTTAATTTTGACTTCACTCAAGAAGAAGTTCAAGAAAAGTTCAAAATATTTATTTGAAACTATGGAACAAAAAAGTTTTTTCATTTATAAAATTTGGAATTTGAATAAAACTTTTTATTAAAAAGGGGGAATTGGATTTATTTAATTGAATTTTATAATTATGTATGTGTGTGTGTGTAGATTTTATGCATACATGTGAGTATTTTCAAACTTGTACGAAAATATGTTTATTTGAATATATAATTCATCTACGTATTTATATAAGCAGAGATATGAGTTGCTACATATATATATATATATATACATATATAAAAAAAGAGCATACAAAAATATATATATATAGTTACTATATATATATATATATATGTTATATATATATGTATTATATATATATTAAGTTATATGTTATATAATATATATATATATATATATATAATAAGGTTATTACAATAGCATATAAGAAGATATATTATATGTTATTAGTTATATATATATATTACATATATATATATATTAGCATATATATTAATTATATATATATATATATATATATATATATATGAGTTGAATGTTGTCGTGGACGACACATTAAAAAAAGAGAAGGGGAAAAACAAAGAGAATTGGACCCCAAACAATAAGAACTAACAACGAGTGTAAAATAAGTTTCATTTCTAAGAAGATAGGTGGATACCAAATGATTTTAAAGCTATTTAGAAGTGGGTGAAGAATCTTAAAGAATTTAATCAAATTTAAAAAATTTATATCATGTTTCTTAAAATAAAATAAAATAATGTATAAAAAAAAAGAAAAAGAAAAAAAGTTCTTGTGCAAAAAAAATTTTGGAAATGTTTATTTTTAAAAATTTGAAATAAGAAAAGATCGTTCTAAATTAAATTTAAAAAGTATAATTAATAGATACTGAATACATAGTTTTTGTCCAATTAATTTGAATTTAATGAAGCAGTTGGTTCATATGATGAATGATTTCTTCGCGTGGGTTCTATGGGCGAGGAACTCCCTCTCTTCCCGTTCTTCTTATCCCTTGTAGGTATAGTTGAAAATGTTTGAAAATATCTCCTGTTTACATCACCCTGTGGAATATGGTGCTTTGTTTGTAATAAGAAGCAATATATATATATATATATATATATATATATATATATATATATATATATATATATATATATATATATATATAAGCAAATACATATATGTACAAATATATATTTAGTGTCAATCTGGAGTAAATATATAATATTCCTGCTCTCTCTTTCTCTCTCTCTCTCTCTCTCTCATATATATATATATATATGAAGATAGATATATATATATATATATAAAAATCTATCTATATATATATATATATATATATATATATATATATATATATATATATATATATATATATATATATATATATATATATATATATATATAATTAAATACTTGAGTTACTCCCATTAAAACATTTTCTTTATTTAAATCGTTTTCTATTGTAGATTCCACGACTAACTTTCATAATATTTCATGGTATCATTTTTTTTCTTCTATTGTTTTAAAGTATCTTAGTAATATGTTTAATTATTTTATTTCTTTTATTAAATATTTATTGTTATAAAATATTATTTATTATGTATAGTATTTAAACATATAATTTATAAACATAGTATTTATAAACAATTATATACTCTAAATTCACAGGCTTTGGGCACGGATTAATCCTATTTTTAATGTGTTAAAAACCGTTATTTAATGGCGGCTATTCTTCCCATTTTCGTTTCAATTATGCATAATCTTTTATATATTTATTATGTAATAATTTCATTTATTTGGCCAACTTTCGCAAAAAAAATAAGAAAGTATTGTCGTAACATTGTGAAATTTGCAAAATTAGATCGTTTCTATAATGTCAACTCGTACTGAGCACGAGTAGCACGAGTGCAGGAGTCGCCCCTGATATATATATATGGTGGCTGGCTGGCGTTGTTGTTGTAGTATATATATATACATATACATGAGCGAGCAGCAGTTATATATATTATTGCTATTACATATATTATATATATATTATTGTTAAGGTTGTTATTATTATTGGTTATATGTTACATATTAAGGTCATTACATATTCTTATATTATTACTATTATTGCTATTATTATTACATATATATATATGTTGGCTATTGCTGGCTGCTGGCTGGCTATTATTACATGGTTGGTTGCGTTGTTGGCTGGCTGCTACGTTGGCTATTACATTAGCTGCTGCCACGCTGCTGGCTACTACAAGCGTTGTTACTTCATACAGCAGAGAAATATTTCATATACATACATATACATATATACATACATACACATATACATATATATAATTAGTATTTACAGGTTACTGAAATAGTACATATAAAATAAATGATATTATTATATGCTGATCTTATTATTATTACTATTATTACAGTTATTATAGTTCAAGACAATACATATACAGCACATATTAAGTTGTTGTTATTGCTACATACATGTTATTATTATTATAAGGCTATTGGTTATTGGCGTTGTTGGTGCTAAGGATAGTATATGCTATTATATATATATTATTATTATTACAAACATACATACATACATTATTATTACAGTTATTATTGTTATTGCTATTATTACATATATATATTATATATTATATTATTATTATATATACTTGAGATATTACAGCATATTATTGGCTGGTTATATTTTTTATGCATATATATTACATATATTATTATTATTACATATATTATTATTATTATTATTACATATATACATATATATATATATATATATATATATTATTATATTATTGGGTTACACGGCAGCATATATATATTATACTGGCGTATTATTTGGTTGGTATTATTGGCTACAGGTTGCTGCGATATATTATATTGGCTGGGCCACATACAAGCTGTTGTTGGAAGAAGAAGAGCTGGCTACTGGCTATTACAATATTGAAGGAGCGTTATTACATATATTATTGGTTACTATTGATATATTACATACATACATACATGGTTATTTATTGCTGTTGGCTAAGGCTGCTGGTTGGTTGTTATTATTAGCAGCTATTATTATATATACATACATGTTACTGCCTAAGTACATAGCTACATTATAATATGTTATATTGTTGTTATTGTTGAATACATACAAATATACATACATATACAATTATATGCATACATACATATACATATATTATATATATATTATATATATATAAATATATATATGGTAAAACCAAGTTTC
>JABUQX010062973.1:5000-7500 GCA_015478945.1 Trachelipus rathkii | reverse complement strand
CTTTCACACCACACAACTCTCTAATACGTTCATTCCTCATTTTATTAATTCTTCTCACACCTAGCATGCCCCTAAGATTGTCCAACTGAACACATTGAACTTTAGATCTATACTTCTTATTCCAGACCATAGTCTCACTACCATACAATAACACAGGTAACAACATACCCTCATGTAAGACCCTAGCGCACCCAAGACTTAGTCCCTTTACATTCACCAACGATTTAATTGCACCAGCAACCTTCCTGCCATTCACAACTTTCCTACTACACTCTGCATCATCCGTTCCCTTCCCATCCAACACATACCCTAAAATATTTAAACTCAGACACACTGGCTCCAGCTGCTCATCATCTAACATAACCGCCACCGAGGACTGTCCCTTAATTTTCACAACCATAACCCTTACTTCTACCTACACGTTTACTTATATATGCATATATATATATATATATATATATATATATATATATATATATATATGTGAGAGTATATATATATATATATATATATATATATATATAAATATATATATATAGATAGTATATATATATAGTTATAGCATATATATATATATATATATATATATATATAGTATATATATATATATATATATATATATATACTTTTTTACCCTTCTCATACCCCTGACCACTTTAATGGAGAGGCCACAGCTATCTAAATACTCCTGCCAGTCCGGCCTCCTAGAGATCTTGCAGTGTGAAATGTTCCAGATTGCTCTGGGTAGAGAGTTAGATAGACAGAAGAGTAGAAAGTGGGATGTGTTTTCCAGGACCTGGTTACAGCTTTTGACTAATATTTTGTAGTGGTTTGGTGAGGTTAAATCTGTGTTTGTAGTATTGTAAGTTTGGGTGGTACGCATCTTTACTTCAGCCGAACAGGCTAGTTCTTGTAAGGAATTGAATTCCGATGCTATTTCTTGCGGTTGTTTGTTTTAAAACGTTGTTGGTGGTCTGCGTCTTAATTAGTTTTCTGTTAGTGTCGCGTTTTGTTTGATGTATGATGTGTTGTTTGGTGGCGGTGAAATGTTGTTCAGAATTTGTTTGTAATATAGAGCCGGGAAGAAGGAGGTTGTTTGAGTCTGTGGTGGTGGAGTTGGAGGGGGCTATAAGGCTTTGATGTTAGTGTTTTGTTTTTGCGTGAACTCGAAGAATCGTGCCTTTCATGTCCAGGTGTATGTCTATGGGTAGAATTTTTATTTCTTCATGCTGTGTTGTTGTGGTGTAGTTGATGCACATCCAGTTATGATTCGTAGTGATTTGCTTGGTTTGTTGGAGTTTCTTTATGTTGTTTTAGTCAGTAATGGTGACAAGTTGAGAGGTAGCTGGGGTTTATTGACGAATGTATTGTTTGCATGATATGGGATGTTTGTTTTAGATGTTTGGTGAAGTTCAGTTTCATATAGAGTTCCAACATATTTTATTTTATTTAGGCATTAAATTACAAGTGGCTGCCCAGGGTTTTGCAAGGTAATTGAGTGTCATGTTACCTGGAGGATTTTGGGAGTTTTGTTGAGAGGTATGGCAATGTTATTTAAGTAGACTTGAGGGAGGGGTGCCAAGTTGGCGGTCGGGGGCATTAATGTGATTACGATTTGTTAGGTGAGGTGTTCATTCTGCTTGTTAGCCGTTAGTTTATTATATATTGCTGCAACAA
Organism: Trachelipus rathkii; assembly: GCA_015478945.1. Lineage (NCBI taxonomy): Eukaryota > Metazoa > Arthropoda > Malacostraca > Isopoda > Trachelipodidae > Trachelipus > Trachelipus rathkii. The sequence goes on along the minus strand of JABUQX010062973.1, from coordinate 5,823 downwards.
GTTTATGGTAGGTTTGGTGTCTGCGTAGTGGCTATGATAATGTCGTCCGCGGGTATTGTTGTGCTTATGTGGTCTGTTTGTTGTTTTAAGAGGTGGCTGTAAAAAGGTTGAATAATGTGGGGATAAGATTGCGCCTTGGGGTACTCCGTTGTTGATGTTTACTGTTCGGGATTTTGTGTGTTGTTTGTTTGTACTTGTGCTGTTCTTCCTGATAGGAAATTAAAAACCATTTCAGGGGTTATTGGGGATATTTGATTTGTTATTTTAAGGGATTAAATGTATTTGTATTACCGTGTCAAAGGATTTGTTAATATCGATTGCTATGATTTATTGCTTTGCGGCGGCTGAGTTGGAAATGCTGATTTGCAGGCTAATGGATGCTTTACTGAGTATTGTAAGAAGTTGAACATATTAGTTTGAGGGCGGTGCTGAAATTCGTGTTTGCTGATTTGTTATTTTGTTTAGTATGGTTTTTCTAGTAGTAGTTTGCATAGTGTTGATAATAGAGAAATGAGGCGATATGATGAGGGGTCAGAGGGGTCAGAGGGGTCTTTTCCTGGTTTTAGTTTTGAGGAAAATTATAGCTTTTTTGGCCACATAGGGGAATGAAATTTAGGCTGGTGGAACTGCTGTATTTGGGCTAATTGAGTTAAGCTGTAAAAGTTCCTTAGGTGTTTGAGGTGCTTTTTTTGAAGTGTTGTCTGGGCCAGTTGCTAGTGAGTTTTAAAGTGTATTTGTTATGTTTTCTCAAAGTCAGTTGTGGTTATTTCTATTGTTGTGTCGTGGTACAGTTTTATTTTCTTGAGAGCTTTGATGATTTTCC